>JANAVB010005396.1:0-27562 GCA_029216955.1 Iris pallida | reverse complement strand
ACACTGGTATCAGAATCCATGATCTGGAATCAGAAGATAGAGCGTTCTTCGCTATCAGGTTCAGAGACTGCTGGGGATAACACTGGAGGAGAAGCATATCCAAGACCTCTTTTGGTCTAGCTGTAATACATTTCTGACTTTCCTTCCGGAACAGTAGTACGAATAGGAGTTCGCCTATCCTTGCCATAATTGAGGCCACTCTTGAAGTCATAACCCATTTTTCGGACGATGTCTTTTGATTGTTGACTATAACGACGGAGTTGGAGATGTCCTGTATCGTTACTTTTGCTATCATCCGTATAACTGAATTGTTGTTCCGGTCCTTTACTAAAAAGTATTGGACTCTCGCCCTTCTTTCGAGTGGGAACAATACGATATGAATCTTTTGGATCTTCAAATGAGACTTCTGTTTGAAGAGATTGTACAACTCCCATTGTAAATGATCGAAAGCTATCTAACATATCCAAATAGCATTTAGTATGATAAATGACATCAGTATACTAGAAAGTAGATGCTTTTTCATTAATCTGTACATTCGTATTTACAACAGGACCTTTAGCCTTAGCAGGCTCGGTCAGATTAATTACAAGAGGGGGAGAAGAAGAACGTGGAGGAGGATTGGCCTTGTTACGACGGAGGTCAATAACAAGCGGCTTAGAGGAGGTGAGCTCCCTTTTGTCCTTGTTATGAGTTAGATCGATAACAAGTGGCTCAGAAGAAGTGAGCTGCTTTTTATCCTTGTTGCGACGTAAGTCGATAACAAGTGGCTCAGATGAGGTGAGCTCCCTTTTATCATCATCAGTTGGTTATTTCTGGACTGGCAAGTGAATAGCCAGTGGTTTGGAGGACTGAGGATGAGAGACTTGTCCTTTAACAGGTATGATAAGGGTGTCTTTAGGCACTGCTTCTTGCTCTTCTTCAGTATCCAGAGACAGCACCACCTTCATGAATTCATCCTTATACATACGAGCATCATTGCCGTATGCTTCGACGCCTTTGAAAGGATAGAGATCCGCAACTTCCTTTTGAACCTCTCCATTATCATCAACATACTTGAAACATTGATGGAGAGTCGAAGGAACAATGTTGTGCTCATACAGAAATGGTCTCCCCAACAGAGCATTGTAAGAACAACCATGATTGTCAATGATATAGAAGGTCACCTTTGTACGAAGATTACCTATTTGGAGTTTTAGGCGAATCTTGCCCAAAGGCTCACTCCTTCCTTGATTAAATCCAAGAATGGTGGTGATTGTACTGGAGAGACTATGCACTGGGATCTTCAATGCATCTAACATTATCTTTGGCATGATGCTGAGAGCAGACCCTGGATCTATAAGAATACGATCGACTTTTATCGAATCGACATATCCTGTATAGTAGAGAGGACGGTCGTGTTTATTATCTTCCATCAGCATGTCATCTTGTGTGAAAGTTATGTTTAGAATTAACTCCAACACACTATGACAATGAAGGCAAGAAACTAGTTCTGCTTTCGGCTTCTTCAAAAGGGCTAGACAAGTTTCAGCTTGCATGAGAGCCTCACTCAGAGTTTCCCGAGTCTCTTTGAAAAGACGCAAGAGCTCGAAGATTGACAGCCGGGCCGGTGTATTGGCTAACTGAGCCAAAATATCAAAGTTGTAAGGCTTTTCAAGTCGGGAAGGAGATGACTTCTTCAAGGGCTTGTCGAAACGAACTTGTTGTTTGTCTTTGTCAGCTACCGTCGACTTGGGAGGAATGGGTACTACAACCGGTGAGGGTGCAGAAGAAATATCCTCAGTGGAAACAGGCTGCACTGGAGCAGGTTCAGAAGAAGAGACAGGATTCTATTGAACTTCGAGGTAATCCTTCAGATAAGCTTTCCCTGATCTGGTACCCAACAGGATTTCCTCGTCAACTATGGGGTCAAAAGACACCATGTTACAAGTCTTTGTCTTACCCTTATAGCGGTCTTTCTTCTTAGATGAAGAGGGAAGTTCGAACTCTGAAGCAAGATCTGGATGAATCCACATAATCTCGCTATTGTCAAGAGAAAAGGGAACGAGACCTTCACTTCGTGGAGGAGGAAGATTCTCAATCTCAAGAGTAGCTTTGGGGATAGAAATGATGCCATGCTGCACCATCTGCGGAGGACCGAATTGAACTGAGACCATGTTTGCAGTCACAGTCTTCTCGTCTTGTTGTAGAGTGACAACACCAGCATTGACCAGCTCTTGAATTTTGCCTTTGAGTACGTAACATGCTCGAGTTGGATGCCCAATGAACCTGTGATAGACACAGTACTTGGGATGATCAGTCTTACCGACTTTATCAGGCTTCTTTGGGTCTGGGAGTTGGATCTTGTTGCTTTTGATTAAACAATCAAAGATGCTAGCAGTGTCATTCTCGTCGAAGGAGTACTCTACTTTAGGACGAGGTTCCCTTGGTGGAGGTGTAGAAGGAGTGGAAGAAGACGTAGGTGGAGCTACGTTGACAGCCAGAGACTCTTTGCTCTTCAAGTTGATGTTCAAAGTCTCCTTGTTCTTGCGGTTATTCTGGCGATTACCTTCACCTGATGTCTGGTGTTCATCCCGATCGGGGTTTGACATTTGTACCCCCAGCTGCTTGAACTTGTCAGCGCTAACTTCAGCTGCTTTAGCGTTGACAATGAAGGATGGCCAATCTTGGAATTGAGTAGATCCTGTCCACATACTGATGATAGGCAAAAGATTTGCCTTACAGGTGTCTATGGTAACAGCGGCCGGAGTCCCAGGAGGCATCTTCAAGGCTTCTCGGCGGAACCTTTCAATGAAACTTTCAGCAGTTTCATTATGTTTTTGCTTAATTTTATTTAGGGCTGACATGGTCATGTCATTGATCCCTTCATAAAATCGTTCCAAGAAGATTTGTTTTAGGCCAGAGAAGGAAGTGATACAACCATCGGGCAGGCTTCTATACCAATCGTATGCTACGCCGGCTAAACAGCCAACGAATACTCTGGTAAGAAGAGCGTCATTTGGTTGAAGTTGGTCAGTCATAACCTCGAAATGGTTAATGAACTGACTGGGAGAAGTGCTGCCATCAAACAACGAGATTGTTGGAATTTTGTACTTAGGAGGAAATGTGACTTCCTTCCATTCAACTGGATAGGGTTGCTTGATCCCCAACCTTTACAAGTTGTCTTTCTCCTTGAAGGCCTCAAACTGAGTGCGTAAGAGCTTGACAGCTTCAGTGGCATCTTTCACTGATGTAGAAGGAGCAGGTGGATTCTGAGTATTAGGAGGAGGAACAGCATGATAAGTACCACCCCCAGCACCTGATTGACTGGGTGTAGGTTGAACTTGTACAAGAGGTACTTGAGGAGATACTACCCCTAGTCCTGCGTTGACAGGTACCGACAATGCTATGATTTCAGGACTTGCAGCAGGTACAGTCGGTGGTGTAGCATGTTGTGCCACAATGATAGAATGCATACTGGCGACCATTTCAGCCATGGTCTTCAGCTTGTCTTCTAGTACAGCGATTCACTGTTCCTGATTTACAGAAGTTGAAGCTTCTGGATCTTTATTGACAACATAAGCGGTCACTTCTCTTGGTGCAGTGGAGGACACCGTCTGTTCTGAACTTTCACTGTATGCATCGTAGTCGGAGAAAGAGTCATCTCCTGAATGAGAAGTAGGAAGATGACCAGAAGGATCTTGAAGAAGATTCCTTTGACCGATTGTATCTCGGCTTCGGGATCGGGTATATCGAAATACTCCTTCAGAAGATTCCTGAAGTAAATCTAAATACCGCTGGCTATGCTTGCGAGGTTTGTCGTGCTTGGAGCACTTTCTACCCCCAGTGTCGCGAGAGGTCATGTTGATAGAAGCGTACAACACTTCGTCTTCATCCTCTGACTTAGGTCCAGAGTTTGCAAAGTTCAGACGATCAAAGACAGATTGTTTTGTTGTTTGACAACAACACTGGATAATGACTTTATGATTGCAATGATGATCAGGTGATTGAACTGGAGGTGTCGAGACGTTATCCCGCTTTTGCCTGAGATGTTCCCGGAGATCAAAAGATTGAGGAATCTGTTCTTTGACAATATTCGGAACATGGTTCCGGTTCTTCAAATGTTTTGTCCCTTGAGTATATAGGGAAGTGCTCACTTCATTGGCATAGGTGTCGGGATTTTTGATCCTGGAAACTTGCTTCTGATGATGTTTGGTCTTCGGCATTGGCTGTTTGTGCTTTGCCGAAGTTGGCCTATTGAGATAAGTTCTTAGATCTGTAAATTCACCCCCAGGGGTTTCTGTTTGAGACACCAGCAATTTTTCCTGTTTCGATCGGGATATCTTGAGAGTTGGGAGATCTTGGAATTCTGCTACCAGGGTAGGCAGAATACCTCTTTGATCAGTACAAGTTCTCTTGACATGAAGGGAAGAAGAACCCTTGTTTGAAGGAGTTCTTGTACTGACTGGTGCCGAGGCACGTTCAGATTGATCTTCTACGGTAAAAAACGATAAAGATTGAGAAAAGACCAAAGGGCCTTTTCCTTTATTTTGTGAAGAAGGGTTAGCTAAAAAGCGTTTTCCTCTGTTGTCTTCCAAGTCATAGGACGAGGAAATTTGAGAAAAGACCAGTGGGCCTTTTTTTTGTTTTAAGGAGGAGGAGGAATAGCCAAAAGACTACCCCCAGTAGATTGTGCAGGAATAGCAGGGTGTTTGGGAAGAGGAGTAGAGCTTTTCCCCTTGCTGTGATAAGAAGAGAGTTTAGCTAAAGGGCTGTCACTCTTGGATTGCGTTGGCACAGCTTGCACACTGGTTGATTGTGCAGGAGTTCTAACAGATGGCTTTTTGGTTTTGGCCACAGACACTGTGGTTTGCGCATCAGGAGTTCTGGCCACAGAGAGTTTGGGATGCAATTTGGTTTCTGGAGTAATGGACTGCGCATGAGTTGTTGCAGCCAATTGCGCCAGAGGCAAAGGAGTCTTGCACTTTGATAGGGCAGCATAAGTAGTTTGTGTACTGACCATAGCAGACTGCACATGAGTCGCAGAGGTAGATTGTGCAACAGCAAGGACTTTGGACTGTGCAACAGTCTTGGTGGCAGAGACTTTAGACTGCACAGCAGTCTTGGTGGCAGAATGAACAGACTGTGCAGTAGTCTTACTGGCAGACTGTATAACAGCAAGAGTAGTAGACTGTGCAGCAGTCCTGGGGATCCAAACTGGGCGCACTTTGCTCGTGGCAGAAGTGGTTGCAGTACGAGGGGTGGTCCTGGAGTTGATCATGGCTTCATAGGCCGTCCGTTGACCTTCACAACCAGCGTCTTCTGCGTCTTCCCGATAGACGCAACGTCACATTGAGTTGTCACTTCCTCGTCGGAGGAGAAAGTCATCCCCAGCAGAGTCGCCATTTTGTTTGCAAAAACAAAAGTATGAACTTTATTTCAACAAACTTTGTAAAGAGATTACAAGAATTCTGGGAAAGTACAACTGTAGGAATCCAATCTAGAAAACGATTGCTTTATCCCTTGGACGATGTGAACTTTGAAGACGATAGCCTCAGAAGTTGAAGTTGAAGGCAAAAGCCTCAGAAGAATGCAACAGCACTTGGGCAAGAACTCCTGAATTCTCTGATATTTCTGAACTTTTTATGTCCGATCCTCTTGAATGAAGACTTGAAACTCTATTTATAGAGTTCTAGAAATAACTAACTTTTAGTTATTCTGAATGGCGCAAGTTGGATTGCGCATGGAATGGCTTGCGCAGCATCAGGCTGCGCTGGCAGTTGTTGGATCGTGGGCCAACTGTCTTGGACACATGGCATCTCTTGATTGAATTGTGCATAATCGTGTGCAGACGGTTGCCATGTAGTGAGCTATTGATGGCATGAATGCCACGTGTACATTTGTCAGTTATCATGATGAAGTGCACCACCTGAATTGTGCTGACTTCAGACTGCGCGAGGTTGGACTACACAACAGAGTGCCTGGCCGATTGCGCTGCATGTACAGCTGTCCTCGAGCACCGTGCTGCACGATAAACGAACAGTTGTCTTGTTCTCCGTGCTGTCAGTTGTCAGAAGATTTGATTTTGTCAGGTAATGATGACAAGGCCACGTCAGCTTTGCGCAGTTGAAAGTGTGCGCAGTCCAGTCTGCGTAATCTGAATGATGTGCAATCTGACTTATGCGCAGTTCATTTGAAAGATGCATTCCTTGATCTTCATGACTTTGTTGATAGGTGCAACTTGATTTTTAGGACCTACAGTCCTGTTGGCACAAGTTTCGTCTCGATCTGACGAGCGTGCACAAAGTAATTGAAGAATTTGCAAAGTGCACGATACGGTGAATTTCGACGGATACGCATCAAATTCGTCGCACACACGCGACCAATTTGAATTCCGTCAAAGCCCACACGACCACGAAGCCGTTACGCACCTTTCGATGCCTTCGGTTCGCGACCACGTCGCCCGGAATGGCAAGACGCACGTCGTGTGGATGGTTTTTAATGTTTTTAAAACAGGTTTTTCTTGATTTTTATCTATGAATAATTTCCAGAATAATACATCAAAAATAATTCTACAAAAAGGAGTTTGATCTCGTATAGGTTGTCTACAGGTCTGTTTAGATGGATTTTCAAAAAGGGTATTGGGTTAACAAGGATTCATTCGTGAACAGGGGTACTTTAACTACTTAATGTCCTATTTTAAACAGGATTTTGGCCAATCTTGGCGTCGTGTTTCAACTCGATTCTGCTTCGATTTGAGTCAAAGTTATTCTATGGGATCGAAGCCCTATGGGTTGTGTTTCCAACGCATATTTTATTTTGGAAAAATACGAAGAGTCGAGGGAGAAATCTACTCACGAAGTTGGGACTCTCACTGCCATTGTTGCTGTCCTTGTTCTACTTCCTGTTTGTCGCGCGCGCTCGGCCACGCGTCCGCCGACGGCCGAAGGCGGCCCAGGGCGGCGCCAGCGCGCGCGGGGGTGCGCCCAGTATTGGCGAGGGTTGGCGCTCTGGGATTTTGTCTAGGGTTTCGATGTTTCGAATCCGTTCTATGCTTTCGTATATATGCATATGTGCATATATAACCCCTCGGGTCGGCTCTGGCCGCTGGAAATTTTCCCATTGGTTTACTGGGTTGTTGTTTCTTTGGGCTGGGATTACTGCACATGCAGTGGGGGAAAGGAAAGTGTGGGCCGACTTGGGGGACTCATGTTCGGGCTTGGCTGCTAGTAAAGTATGCGGGTGGCTGGGCCTTGTGGGGGAACTGGGCTTGCTGGGATGGGCTCGGGCCTTGTGGCTTGGGCTGAAGGGTTTGGGGATTAGCCCCTTCGGGATGGGCTGCTACTCTTTTTCGTTTGTCTTTTCTCTTTTTTTTTCTTATTAATAAGTCCAATCTTATATATATATATATATATATATATATATATATATATATATATATATATATATATATATATATATATATATATATATATATATATTTATCACTATATATATATATATATATATATATATATATTTCTATTATATATATACCACTATATATATTTCTATATAATATATCACTACATATATATATATATATATATATATATATATATATATATATATATATATATATATATATATATATATATATATATATATATTTTATATATATATATATATATATATATATATATATATATATATATATATATATATATATATATATATATATATATATATATATATATATATATATATATAAATAAATAAATATATATATATATATAAAATATATATATATATATATATATATATATATATATATATATATATATATATATATATATATACCTATATAATATATCACTATATATATTTCTATATAATATATTACCATATATATTTATATGACTATATATAATAATATTTAATTGACAAAATTTAATATAACCAATAACAAATAAATAATATTATATATATAATAACCTCAATAAAATAATAATAAATATAATGAAATTCAATAAACAATAATGGTGTATATATATATATACAACTTGTGCGATCTAAAAATCCCAATATGTACACGGACCTATTTTATACCAATATTACCGAATATCAACTAATAATGACAATTATAATATTTAATTATGAATATTAGAAAATATTCATTAAATAATTAAAACGGAACACCACACACACTCATACCAAAATACGTCAATACGAACGTCATTGAACGTCCCGCATGACTACATGGGCTTTGGCTCAGTTCGGGTCCAGTCTGGACTAAAATGATATAATCGATTTCCCTAAAATTCAATAATGTAAATAATAAATAAATCTTCGGTAAGGGTTAAGTCGCAACTTGGCCTGGTTTTCCTAGTTAGGACGTCACTATGGCTCGGCCTTCCCTACCAGGGCTAATACACTAGTCAAAGCACACCTATGCACTACCCGTGCCATGATTTATAGTCACCATACACTCCACAACTCCATCATGGCTAAAATCATCCACCATAATAATTAACTAAATAATTATTTATGGAAACTCAAAAAATCACCATTTAATTCAATAAATAAAATATAATTCGAAATTCCGGGAAGAGGGGTTACACCAGATGCCTCCACCACCTTCCACATCACAGTTCCAGCAGGACCCGATACTCCCACTACCACCCATCACTATACCTACCCAGGCTTCCGTCACACTCGACGGGAACCAATTGCTCACTCTGATCCAGGGGTTCCTAACGACCCATCAGGAGCAGACCACCCTACTCTGTCTGAGCATGGAGCGTTCTGAGGAACGTACCGTGGTCCCACCACCTGTAGAGCCACGACAGAGAGCAGGGACAATCAAGGACTTCATGGGTCTGAACCCCAAGGAGTTCTTAGGGACTTAGGGCATAGTTGTAGCAGATGACTGGCTAGACTCGGTAGAGAGGAAGCTCCTTGGAGCTAGGTTGCCGAATGACCTCCAGGTCGAGGCAGCAGGATTTCTGCTGACAGACTTGGCAGGAGTCTGGTTCCGGAATGAGCCGCTATTCGCGAGAGGGAGGGCCACTTGGGATCAGTTCAAGACCCAGTTCAAGAAGAAATTCTTCTCGACCACCGCTAGGGTAGCCATGGGGCTACGATTCCAGAACATCCAGCAGGGGAACCGTTCTGTTGACGAGTATGCGGCAGAGTTTAGTCGCCTGAGCCGTTTCGCTCCTAGTCTAGTTGCAGACCCAGAGGAGATGACGCGTAGGTTTTGTCATGGTCTAGTTCCAGACATTGGCATTCTTATAGTGGCGAACGGTACGACTGACTACTACCAGAGCCTAGAGTTGGCCCGGAGCATTGAGGATCGTCTTCTGTCTTACAAGAGGCCGGCTTCTGTACACCTCGAGGTACCGTCCAAGCGTCAGGCTTTCCAGCAGAAAGTACCGACACCGCACCAGCAGACATACCGTCCCCCTACACCACATCACCCGACCCTGCCAGTTAGAGCCCCGGGACCCCGACAACAGCAGAAGGGGGCTATGTGTTCTTTCTGTAGAAGGCCAGGGCATGACTTTGCCATTTGCAGGAAGAGGTTGGAGCAGTACTTAGTTTGTGGGTCTGCCACCCATCAGATTCGGGACTGCCCAGCAGCCAAGGGACCTAGTGGGCCGCTTCCGACTCAGCAGCAGAGGTTTGGGCAACATCTGCAGCAGCAGAAGGGACCCCAGGGGAAGACTTATAGCCTAGCTCTTGAGCCGGAGCCGGAGCAAGTTTCGGAGATAGATTATTTGGCTGACGTCATCACAGGTCATGTTTATTTGTATACTTTTCTAGCTATATGCTTGTTTGATTCTGGTGCATCTCATAGCTTCCTGTCATTAGAGTTTATGTATAAACACCACTTAGTAGCTACACCTACCGAGGAAATGAGTAGAGTAATGACGGGAGGAGGACCAGTGCCCATTAGAGCTATCTATAGATGCTCTATTACTATAGCCGGGAGAGAGTTTAGGGGACGATTCTTTGTGATGCTACTCCCCGGGTATGATATCATATTGGGGATGGACTGGCTTAGCTATGCCCATGCAGCTATAGACTGTCATGAGGGTAGTATTTTGTTCATTCCCCCAGGCACAGCACCATTCAGTGTCAGGAGGGCAGGGCCGGAGATCAGCATAGAGCCGAACTGTTGTGCGACAGTTGGGGAGTTAGCACCGCCACTCCCTATCATTAGGGAGTTTATGGATGTATTCCCAGAGGATCTTCCAGGACTTCCGCCTGACAGAGATGTGGAGTTCACTATAGATTTAGCACCGGGTTCATCACCAGTATCCCGGGCTTGCTATAGAGTGAACCCCAAGGAGGCCGTAGAGATGAAGGAGCAGATTGATGACCTGTTGAAAAAGGGTTTCATTCGATCTAGTGCTTCTCCATGGGGAGTGCCAGTGCTCTTTGTGCCTAAGAAGGATGGTACAGTTCGGTTGTGCATTAACTACCGGGCGTTGAATACCATCACCATTAAGAACAAATATCCCCTGCCCAGGATAGATGATTTGTTCGACCAGTTGAGTGGGGCAAAAGTATTTTCCAGGATAGATTTGAGATCCGAGTACCACCAGGTGAAGGTCAGGGCAGCAGACATCCAGAAGACGGTGTTCAACACGAAGTACAGGCAGTACGAGTTTCTGGTGATGCCATTTGGTCTCACAAATGCGCCAGCTGTCTTTATGAATTTGATGAATAAGACATTTCACCAGTATCTGGATAAGTTTATCACAGTGTTCATCGACGACATCCTGATATACTCGAAGACGCCGAAGGAGCATACAGAGCACTTGCGGATAGTTTTGGGGATTCTGAGGTAGGAGAGATTGTATGCCAAATTGTCGAAGTGCGAGTTTTTTTTAGACCGAGTGGGGTTTCTCGGCCATATAGTTACTGGAGAGGGGATCTCGATGGATCCCAGGAAGATTGCTGCAGTTGAGACATGGAAGGCTCCGACGTCAGTTTCAGAGATCAGGAGCTTTTTGGGTTTAGCCGGCTATTATAGGAAGTTCATCCAGGACTTTGCTAGGATAGCTGAACCCATGACGAAGCTGACGCGGAAGGATACAGAGTACATCTGGTCAGAGGACTGCCAGGCAGCGTTCGAGGAGCTGAAGAGGAGGCTGACGACTGCTCCAGTTCTGACATTACCTTCAGGATCTGGAGGTTTCACCATATACAGCGATGCTTCGGGAAATGGGCTAGGATGTATCCTTCAGCAGCATGGAAAAGTAATTGCTTATGCATCTAGGCAATTACGGACTCATGAGCAGAACTATCCTACCCATGACCTAGAGTTAGCTGCGATGATCTTTGCACTCAAGTTATGGAAACATTACTTATACGGAAAGCATGTGGAAGTCTTTACTGACCACAAGAGCTTGAAGTATGTGTTCACGCAGAAAGAGCTGAACATGAGGCAAAGACGATGGTTAGAGTTGATGAAGGACTTCGACATCGATTTACAGTATCACCCCGGGAAGGCAAATGTGGTGGCGGATGCGTTGAGCAGGCATCCGATGGCATGGTATCTGATGATAGATCGACATTTGCAGGAAGATCTGGAGAAGCTCGGTATCGAGATAGTTCGACCAGGATCAGAGATACAGATGATGGCGCTTGACATTCAGTCAGGTTTGATGGAGCAGATCAGGAAGACACAGTCTACAGATGAGAGCCTTCGCAGACTTCGAGCCCAGGCTTTAGCTGGATTGCTGGATGATTTTACTGTAGCAGAGGATGGATCCTTGAGGCATGGCAGCCGATTGTGCGTGCCGAAGGGAGAGCTGATAGAGGCAGTCTTACAGGAGGCGCACCGATCGAGATATTCTATTCACCCTGGTGCTAACAAGATGTACCATGACTTACGGGAACATCTTTGGTGGCACGGGATGAAGAGAGATGTATCACGTTTCATTTCGAGATGCTTAGTTTGCCAGCAGGTCAAGGCGGAGCGCTAGAGGCCAGCTGGTCTGTTGCAGCCGTTACCCATTCCCCAGTAGAAGTGGAAACATATTACGATGGACTTCGTCTCAGGGCTTCCTTGTTCCCAATGAGGGAAGGATGCCATTTGGGTCATCGTGGACAGGCTGACGAAGTGTGCGCACTTCATACCCTTCAAGGTAGGGCTTTCCACCGAGAAGTTGGCGGAGCTATACATGCAGCAGATAGTTCGCTTACACGGAGTACCAGTGAGCATCGTGTCGGACCGAGATAGCAGATTCACGCCCCACTACTGGAGGATCTTGCAGAAAGAGTTGGGCAGTCGGCTCAAGTTTAGTACGACGTACCACCGCAGACAGATAGGCAGTCCGAGAGGACGATATAGACTGTAATGCCTGTAGTTCGTATTACGTATCTTGGAATACGTGTACGTATTTCATCTTGTATTACATATCACTTGGCTTGGCTCGGTTTAGTTTGGGTTGGCTTGGTTCGGGTTGGGTTGCTTGGTTCATCATGGACCAAGAGAAAACCCCTACCTACCACCCCCATCATCCTTTATTAACCCAGTCCTTCATTCTCTCTCTTCATTATTCTTCTTCTTCTCCACATTTACTCTTCCACCTACCAGGGAAGAGAGCTAGGCAAGTGCAACTTGCTTCATGATGGATCTCAAGTTTTATTGTTCCATTCTCTTCCTTACTTGATTCTAAGCCTCTTTAGAACTTGGCATTTTTGGATTTGATGGATGGACTCTTATAGATCTAAGTTTGTAACTTTTCGGTTTTTCTTAGTTTTGATCTTTAAAACTTGGTTATTTTCGAAAACTAATAGTTCTATGTTGTAGAGAATTCAATTTCATGCAGTTTTGGCTTTTGTTTCGCTTGATTTCGACTTCGGATGAGTAAGTTATGGCCATTACAAGTTTTCAGAACTTTTATGGCTGAACTTGCTGTTTGGGGACGATGAACCCCATGCGCCGGGAACCCCATACGCCCGGGAGGCCATACGCCGGAAGGCCATGCGCCGTGAAGTCCCGACAACGCATCCCTTAACTCCGAGCATGTCATGCACGTAGGTTTCCTACGCGTATGTACTGAAGACGCAACATGAGTTTCCCATACGCCGATTGGTGCAGGAATCCCATGCGCCGATGGTGCAGGAATCCCATGTGCCAATGGTACAGGAATCCCATGCGCCGATTGGTGCAGGAATCCCATGCGTCGATGGTGCAGGAATCCCATGCGCCGATTTACGCAGGAATCCCATGCGCCGATTGTACAGGAATCCCATGCGCCGATTGTGCAGGAATCCCATGCGCCGATTTGTGCAGGAATCCTATGCGTCGATTTATGCAGGAATCCCATGCGTCGATTGTGCAGGAATCCCATGCACCGATTTGCGCAGGAATCCTATGCGCCGATTGTGCAGGAATCCCATGCGCCGATTTGCGCAGGAATCCCATGCGCCAATTTGCACAGGAATCCCATGCGCCGATTGTGCAGGAATCCCATGCGCCGATTTGCGCAGGAATCCCATGCGCCGATTGTGCAGGAATTCCATATGCCGAAATTGCTCTATTTTACTGTTTTTGCCTGTTTAAGTTGCCTTGTAGCTAGAATCTTAAAAAACTCAAAACGTAAAAGTTGTAGATCTTTTCCTTGGCTTCAAGAATATGTCACTAGTTATTTTATGCAAGTTTCTCTCATTCATGATAATGTAAGAATAGAACACGATAGTGGCCCGCCGTGGCGCACTCTTAACAAGTAAACTGACATGATATATCATGACGTACTGTTATGACAGCTAGCCTGACATGACAAGTATGAATGACCTGGACATCGTGGGCGATTGTGTTTGTACAAATAAACTGGTACTGTCTTGCATCATGTCTAGGATGGGGATCCCTGAGTACCACGATCAGGGGTACCTACTGAAATTGACTAAGGCTAATCAACTAGAATGATTCAGTAGTCATGAAGAGATTCCCAGCTACAGGCAATCCCGTTATCTGGACACATTAAGTGGACTTGTAGCCTACCGACGAGTAGGGCACATTTCCAGCACACAGTCACGTGTTGCATTCTTCATAACGGACATTCGACCTGGATAACCGGATGGTCTGCAGGGCTTGTGGCTGTTGGGATAATCTCATTGCATCTTGCTAGTAACTAGGCCTGTGATAACCCTAGTTAGTTAAAAGTATCAAGCCGTACTCTTGATTGGCCGTGATTGATTGGATGGAGTTTATTCCAGCTTAGTCTTATCCTGATCCTGTACAAGATTGTGACAAGACATGATTATTGATGCTTGCCTTAACAATAACGATCGGAGGTCCAGTTCTGTTCAGGCGAAGGGTTACAACCCCGGTCCTTGTTTGATTTAAGGGTTGTAACCTGGCTCCCGGAGCAGTTCTGTGTCCTCTCTTCGTTTATTGTCTTATTTTATCCCATACCATGATCGTCATGTTTTACCTTACTTTAACAGCATAATTAATTACTTATGCTGGCCTTAACAATAAAGATCAGGGGTCCAGTTCTGTTCAGGCGAAAGGTTACAACCCCGGTCCTTGTTTGGTTTAAGGGTTGTAACCTGGCTCCCGGAGCAGTTCTGTGTCCTTTCTTCGTTTATTGTCTTTACTGTACCAATAGTATAGAGACGGGTTTCTATTCAGGTGAAGGGTTACAACCCCGGTCCTTGTTTGGTTTAAGGATTGTGACCTGGCTACTTAAATGGTTTCCTCATACTCATTTTACTGTTGTTATCTCTATTATTATCAGTTCTTTATTTATTATCTTTAATATTCTATTGTGATATACTGGTTTTAGTTCTTAAGTGAAGCCTCCTTTGTGGTACTTGCTCTTTCTGGGGTCTGACCCAGCTGGTTTTGTATGGCCAGATATCGGAGCAGCTCCAGAGGATCTACCTACCTTCCAGCCAGATGGTGACCACCAGGCGTAACCCTGGCAACGAGTGGGTTTCATTTTGTCCTCCTATTTTATTATAAAATTATTCTTTTGAGGCGTTTAGCCGACGAGCACGTGTTAGCTCGATTGTACCTTACTTATTGTCTGCCTACGGGCTGTAACATGATTGGCAGATCCTAGGGTTGATCATGTATGACTGAACTCTTGCTAGTCTTGACATTTTGTACGACTAGCTTCATGATCATCCAATATGTAATGTATGGGACGCCTTGCTATTATATATATGGTATTCTGGTATCTTGTAACTATTATTGCTTTCTTGTGATTGAGACAATAGGCTTGTTCATGACCATAGGAGACTGATGGATTGTAGTTAAACCCTCATGTATCTAGACAGCCGTGACCGTATAGTGAGGTGGATTCCATTTCATTATACGTATCTGGCTATATATGCCCCCGCTCTCCAGTATTCTGGTTCTGGGGCGTTACATGGTTTAAGTGGTGGCCCATGCAGGTCTTGTAATTCAAGATATGTGAGGGTTTACCGAATAGATGTCTCAATCAGTACTCGTCCTTGATCTCTGCTCGTGCTCTCTAAATCCCTGGAATCTTGACCTGATCACATGCTTGTATCGTTGATCTGTCCTGGTCCTTCCTTATTATTCCCTATGTCGTCTTCTTCAGCGGCATTGTTCCTGGTCCTACCGATCAGCAAGGCAGAGCACCTCCCGTGGACCAGCAGCAACCCGGAGATCAAGCCCAACATTCAGGAGTAGCCTCCAGAGTCGTGCCTACTGAAGGAGAACCACCAATTCAGCCCGTCCAGCCTGTAGAGCCTGATGATGGCACTTTGGTAGGTCTCATCAAGTCCCTATTAGCCTCCCAAGATCGTCGAGGAGATGCCTTGCACCAGGCGGTGGCGGACGCTTTAACCAGAGAAGGTCATCAGGGTAATAGCGCGGCCAACAGCTTCAAGCGCTTGATGTAACGCCCCAGTCCCAAAATACATAGGACCAAGTACGTGAACATGCCAGCTGCACATATACGAAGAATACTCTAATATATAGAATCCTCGCATATGCACATAAGTTGTAAATAAATAATCACAGGCGAGAATATCATATCTAATCTCATCACAGCTCAGCACAGAAGATAATGAAGTCCAAATAAATAAATAAGAGTATCAAAAGATAGCCGGGTGAACAACTCACTCCAAACAGCTATGAAAAATAGTCTCACAAGATAGGAGTCCGACCTCCGCAAAATATAAAGGAAAGAGATGCAAAATAATGTCTACAACTGTCTCAGATAAGAAATAGACTAAGAATCATAAGGCACTGCCTCGTCATCAATATAAAATAGCTCCAATGCCGCTCCGTACTCCTGTGGAAAATCCTCTAAACCTGGAGAGATAACCAGGTCCTCAGGGGACATAGCAAGATACAAGAAAACACCATGCCATATAACTGTGATATATATTATGAAGAAAGAAATATGTATGCAATCAGGTGCCTAACCAGTCTACAGTGATAATGCAATAAGAACAAATCTTTGACGTATGGGCAGGATCGGGAATACCAGGAATCAGGACCGTATCTCCCACTGGAGATAACCGGCAATCAGGACCGTACCTCCCACTGGAGATAACCGGCAATCAGGACAGTGCATATATGACCCATACGTTAAGGAAATGTTCTTCCCACCCAATGCCTATTAGAGTCACATCCATGACTCATATGTTCCTCTAGTAACCGCCAAGTCTTCTAGCATGCAAATCTATTGGCAGTTACCCCTATCCGTCGCACGCTCCATACGTATCGGTGGCCAGCCGACTACGCGGAAACGTGTCCTACATGTGACTCACATCACGTGATACAACAAGTGTCAAGGCCGTATGAGATATACCAATACCTCGTCATCAGTGGGTGGTCAATAAACTAGGTCAATGCAAGAGAATAAATAAAGCAAGGAAGACGACTGATAGAGTCGCTTGCACCCAAGTGTGACTTGGACGCACAGTTAAAATATCACGAAACAATGCAGAAATAACAACTGAAAATAAGAATATAATAATCACAGAGTAGGGTGGCAAGGTATCTTGCCTGGCGATGCAAAGTGGCAAGTCCAAAAGTAGCAAGTATCCGCACCAAAAACTCACAAATCACAGATGACTCCAAACTCTGAAACAAACATAAAAATGGTCTCGGTGAAGAAGATATACCTAGGAAACGCCTGTCCAAAAGTCAAATTCTGGAACAGGGGCAAAATCGTAATTTCGGGTCAAAACGATGTCCGCCGTTGGACCCGCTTTGCACCGAAACGCGTGCCGAAGTCTACGGTCTCTAAAGTCGTCAAACTACATGTCTACAGTTTCAGTTTGAGGAGAGGAACTCAACGGTATGTCCAGTTTTGGATTCCGAGGAGCCCTCCAAAAGTGGGTCCCGATTCGACCTTCTCAGAATCAAACCAAACTTGGCATGCAGGACCAGAATTTTGATCCGGACCTGTTGGCGCAAGTTTCGTCTCGATTCGACGACTGTACACAAAGTTATGGCCAAGTTTGCAAAACGTCGATACGGGGGTATTTCGACGGATACACGTTGATTTCGTCGCACACACGCGACGAAACTGAGTTCCGTCAGTTCCCACATATCCGCAACGTCCATACGCGTCTTTCGATGCGTATAACGTGCGACCACGTCGTCCGGTTTGTCGGGGCGACATCGTATCGGACAAAAATTCAGAAATTTAATATTTTTGAAAACAGTTTTTGACACAAGTTCAACATGAAATTAATACACACACGTAAATCGAAATACAAATCTACCAGTTACGTTTCCATCATGGTTAGGTTGTCTTCAAACGTCTTCAATTAGATTTTACAGAAGGTTAATGAACAGCAAGTAAAGTGGTCGACAAGTTGGCGTTTCAAAACAGTTTTCAGGATTCAGAAAAGTGGGTTTTTCTCCAACTTCGTCTCGATTTTTCGAGCAAGTTAGATGGCCCTGTCAAAATCCACCTGGGGGATCTTGAAGAGGGTCATGAGGGCTTTCTACAAAAATTTACGGATCTAAAAACGGACTAGAATCGAGAGAGAAATCGAACGGGGAAGTTGGGTACCTTGAGTGGGAAAACTGCTCCGTGGGTGACGCGGGGCTGACTTCTAAAGCTCCGTTCGTCGCGCACAAAGCTCCGTTGCTGGTGAAACGAAGTCGAGGACGAAGAGGGTATAATCAGCTCCAACTTTCGTTTTGGAAGATTAGGGTTTCGTTGTTTGTGGAGAAAGTTGTATATATACTAAGTTATTTATAAAACCTATTACTAATGGGTTTAGGAGTAACCATCTATGTGGGCTTCGGGTTCCTACTGCTGCTGTTGCTGCGCGCAACTCTATGGGATGGTGGGGTCGGGCAAAATGGCAGCTAGAGCTGCTAGGGAAAATACATTGTGGGAGGGGTCGGGCCCCACCCCCTCTTCCCGCAGCTGCTGCTGCTTTGGGTGGGGTTCGGCCCACTACTCCAATATTCTTTTTTTTTTTTTTTCTTTTCTCTAAAGCAAACACCAGTGAAAGGCTGGCCGCCCACTCCTTCCTGAGTGTGGCCGAGCCACTGCTGCCTCTTTTTTTTTTTTTCCTTTTTTTTTTCTAATCTAATATATAATACTTATATATATAAATATATATATCTATATAGATTTATACCTTTTAAGCTATCAAAAATTCTAAAAAAATTCACAATAAATTCCTAAAAATACCAATAATTTCCTAAAAATTTCTAGAATTTATCTATACACTATATTTAATAGAAACATTAACTAGCACACATATAATAATGTATATATATATACACACATACTTTAATTAAACTAATAACTTAATAATAATTAATCCATAACAAATAAAATACGTAACCAATTAATTTAATCTTTTAAAAAATCAATAAAATTTTGGGGGGTTTACATCCTACCCAACTTAAAGAAAATTTCGTCCTCGAAATTAAACTAGGGTAGGGGGTTGAGGGATAAGTAGAGTGGTTTAAGGTGGGGATAGAACCGCACGATTTTAAAGTGGTACCTTGGGTTCATTCACCGTGCATCATCTAAAAATAAGTGAAAGACAAGGTCCATAAAGAATTCATAGACGATGCTATTGAGCACGAATACAAGGTCCATAGGCTATGAAATAATTCAGAGGAGAATTGTCAAGGCGGTCGCGAATGAGACTCCGGGGACGAGTTTGACTATGTCTTCATCCACGTAGAATAATATGTGAGGCGAACCAAAATGCACTAGGTTGATCAGACCATCATGCACCGGTTCTGATTAGACAATATATTAGTGGGTGCGTACCCAATAAATCATGTCATGATCAAGCTCGATGAAGAATAAGCTTGCAAAACTAGGCTATAATTGCGGTGTTAGTCAAAGTGGTCAAGGTATGTACGCGGGATTGGTGATTGGAAGGAAACCATAATTTGTTCAAGAATCTTAGCTGTGTCCGGTGTTCGTGCTTATCCAATCATTCTACAGTCTGATTTCTAGACTAAACTAATGGGGTATGGATCTTATGTCAAGCCATGATAATAGGAAATATTGCAATTAAAATTGTACCTGCTATGACTTCTCCTTCTACTCCCACATTTTTCACTGCCAGCGAGAAGGCCTGTCCATAGTTCTGACTGAGGTCCCGAGCTCTAGTCCTGTCGTGCTGTATTGGCTGGGGAAGTAATGGTAGGCTAGGTGATCCTGCTACTGGTCCGGGTGCTGGTAGTGCTGGAACTGCCGGTCTCGGGGCCTACTGGGCATAAACTAGTGACTGCTGCTCTGGACACTCTCTCACCTTGTGTTGTAGCGAGCCACATCTCAAGCATGCTCCAAGTCGAGTTCTGCAGTCTTTTTGGAGATGTCCTGGCTTTCCACAGAAATTGCAAATAGGCTTCTGATAAGGAGCAGACCTCTCATGCTGCTGTCCTATAGCCCTTCTGATAGGTCCACTCTGTGTCGATCCCGTAGGTGCAGTTGCTAGTGTATGGCGTCTCGGGGTCTGCTGCTGCTCCTTGCGAAGAATCTCCTGAGCACGAGCTTCTTCCAAGACAGCTGAATGGGAGACACGAGACTGAGTAGTCGTATATGACTTGAGCTTTGGTGCAAGCCCCTGGTGAAATCTCCTCGCCTTCTCTAACTCGGTCGGAATCAATCCCGCACTAAATCGACTCAGGCGATTGAACTCCGAGTCATACTCATCAACTGTCATATTCCCCTGCTTCAGATGAAGGAACTGGTCGTAGAGACCATCTCGAACATGAATAGGGAAGAATCTCTCATAAAATAAATCATAGAACTGCTTCCAGGTGATCCCGGTGCCTAATCGTCTTTCTTCTGCCTTCCACCAGTGGTGTGCATTGTCTTCTAACAGTAAGTCCACTGCTGTCATCCAATGTCGTGCTGGCAACTGGGATGCCTTCAGTAGCTTCTCGGTGCTAATAAGCCACTGTGACACCTCTAATGGCTTCTCCGTCCCTCTAAAGGCCTTGGGGTTCATATCTGTGAAATCTTTGATAGCACCTTCGTAGGGTTGCAGAGCCGGTGCCGGTACTGGTGCTGGAGGTGGTGGTGGAGGTCTAGCCATAGCTGCCATCATCGTCTATCTCATCAGCTCAGTCTGCTGCCACTGAGCCTGCATCATGGCATACATAAACTGTGTAGTAGGGCTCCCATCAGTCGGTGGAGGAGGCATCTGTGGGCCCGACTGTGGCACAAACTGCTGAGGGAATGGTGGTAGAGGTGGTACCGTCCCCCCTAAGGGTGCTGCAGGGACCTGTCCAGTTTGATTGGCTGGGGGAGCTTGAGTCTCTTGGTGCACCGTTGTTGGAGGTGAGGCAGTCTGCTGCTGTCCCGACTGGTATGGTGTTACTGGAGTCATCGGAGGATTCTGTCCCTCCGGGTTGGCCTCTTCGCCAGATGTAAGGGCCAAGGCAGAAGAATGTCCGCTTCTTAGATTCATACTGTTGGCACGAAGAATAATAGGACGATATTAGAAAAGATTAGATATGAAGTAAATCGAATAATCAAGGAAGTTTCGAAAAGATTGGAAGTCAAGAGGTAGTAGTAGTTCTGGATGAGATAATCCTATTCCTATATGCAGGCTTGTTGGGCACAGTTATGTAACCCAACAATATACTCTGACCTGCATGGGCCACCACAAAAACATGTAACGCCCCAGTCCCAAATACATAGGACCAAGTACGTGAACATGCCAGCTGCACATATACGAAGAATACTCTAATATATAGAATCCTCGCATATGCACATAAGCTGTAAATAAATAATCACATGCCAGAATATCATATCTAATCTCATCACAGCTCAACACAGAAGATAATGAAGTCCAAATAAATAAATAAGAGTATCAAAAGATAGCCGGGTGAACAACTCACTCCAAACAGCTATGAAAAATAGTCTCACAAGATAGGAGTTCGACCTCCGCAAAATATAAAGGAAAGAGATGCAAAATAATGTCTACAACTGTCTCAGATAAGAAATAGACTAAGAATCATAAGGCACTGCCTCGTCATCAATATAAAATAGCTCCAATGCCGCTCCGTACTCCTGTGGAAAATCCTCTAAACCTGGAGAGATAACCAGGTCCTCAGGGGACATAGCAAGATACAAGAAAACACCATGCCATATAACTGTGATATATAATGAAGAAAGAAATATGTATGCAATCAGGTGCCTAACCAGTCTACAGTGATAATGCAATAAGAACAAATCTTTGACGTATGGGCAGGATCGGGAATACCAGGAATCAGGACCGTATCTCCCACTGGAGATAACCGGCAATCAGGACCGTACCTCCCACTGGAGATAACCGGCAATCAGGACAGTGCATATATGACCCATACGTTAAGGAAATGTTCTTCCCACCCAATGCCTATTAGAGTCACATCCATGACTCATATGTTCCTCTAGTAACCGCCAAGTCTTCTAGCATGCAAATCTATTGGCAGTTACCCCTATCCGTCGCACGCTCCATACGTATCGGTGGCCAGCCGACTACGCAGAAACGTGTCCTACATGTGACTCACATCACGTGATACAACAAGTGTCAAGGCCGTATGAGATATACCAATACCTCGTCATCAGTGGGTGGTCAATAAACTAGGTCAATGCAAGAGAATAAATAAAGCAAGGAAGACGACTGATAGAGTCGCTTGCACCCAAGTGTGACTTGGACGCACAGTTAAAATATCACGAAACAATGCAGAAATAACAACTGAAAATAAGAATATAATAATCACAGAGTAGGGTGGCAAGGTATCTTGCCTGGCGATGCAAAGTGGCAAGTCCAAAAGTAGCAAGTGTCCGCACCAAAAACTCACAAATCACAGATGACTCCAAACTCTGAAACAAACATCAAAAATGGTCTCGGTGAAGAAGATATACCTAGGAAACGCCTGTCCAAAAGTCAAATTCTGGAACAGGGGCAAAATCGTAATTTCGGGTCAAAACGATATCCGCCGTTGGACCCGCTTTGCACCGAAACGCGTGCCGAAGTCTACGGTCTCTAAAGTCGTCAAACTACATGTCTACAGTTTCAGTTTGAGGAGAGGAACTCAACGGTATGTCCAGTTTTGGATTCCGAGGAGCCCGCCAAAAGTGGGTCCCGATTCGACCTTCTCAGAATCAAACCAAACTTGGCATGCAGGACCAGAATTTCGATCCGGACCTGTTGGCGCAAGTTTCGTCTCGATTCGACGACTGTACACAAAGTTATGGCCAAGTTTGCAAAACGCCGATACGGGGGTATTTCGACGGATACACGTTGATTTCGTCGCACACACGCGACGAAACTAAGTTCCGTCAGTTCCCACATATCCGCAACGTCCATACGCGTCTTTCGATGCGTATAACGCGCGACCACGTCGTCCGGTTTGGGGGCGACGTCGTATCGGACAAAAATTCAGAAATTTAATATTTTTGAAAACAGTTTTTGACACAAGTTCAACATGAAATTAATACACACACGTAAATCGAAATACAAATCTACCAGTTACGTTTCCATCATGGTTAGGTTGTCTTCAAACGTCTTCAATTAGATTTTACAGAAGGTTAATGAACAGCAAGTAAAGTGGTCGACAAGTTGGCGTTTCAAAACAGTTTTCAGGATTCAGAAAAGTGGGTTTTTCTCCAACTTCGTCTCGATTTTTCGAGCAAGTTAGATGGCCCTGTCAAAATCCACCTAGGGGATCTTGAAGAGGGTCATGAGGGCTTTCTACAAAAATTTACGGATCTAAAAACGGACTAGAATCGAGAGAGAAATCGAACGGGGAAGTTGGGTACCTTGAGTGGGAAAACTGCTCCGTGGGTGACGCGGGGCTGACTTCTAAAGCTCCGTTCGTCGCGCACAAAGCTCCGTTGCTGGTGAACGAAGTCGAGGACGAAGAGGGTATAATCAGCTCCAACTTTCGTTTTGGAAGATTAGGGTTTCGTTGTTTGTGGAGAAAGTTGTATATACTACAAGTTATTTATAAAACCTGTTACTAATGGGTTTAGGAGTAACCATCTATGTGGGCTTCGGGTTCCTACTGCTGCTGTTGCTGCGCGCAACTCTATGGGATGGTGGGGTCGGGCAAAATGGCAGCTAGAGCTGCTAGGGAAACTACATTGTGGGAGGGGTCGGGCCCCACCCCCTCTTCCCGCAGCTGCTGCTGCTTTGGGTGGGGTTCGGCCCACCACTCCAATATTCTTTTTTTTTTTTTTCTTTTCTCTAAAGCAAACACCAGTGAAAGGCTGGCCGCCCACTCCTTCCTGAGTGTGGCCGAGCCACTGCTGCCTCTTTTTTTTTCTTTTTTTTTTTCTAATCTAATATATAATACTTATATATAAATAATATATCTATATAGAGATACCTTTTAAGCTATCAAAAATTCTAAAAAAATTCACATAAATTCCTAAAAATACCAATAATTTCCTAAAATTTCTAGAATTTATCTATACACTATATTTAATAGAAACATTAACTAGCACACATATAATAATGTAATATATATACACACATACTTTAATTAAACTAATAACTTAATAATAATTAATCCATAACAAATAAAAATACGTAACCAATTAATTTAATCTTTTAAAAAATCAATAAAATTTTTGGGGGTTTACACTTGAACCCTCCCTTCTTCGACGGTAGTGAAGATGCGATCGCCGCAGATGCTTGGCTTCACGACACAGAGGTGATTCTAGAAGCAGCCAGGACTCCAGAGAATAAGAAGGTGGCCGTAGTACGGCTGCAGCTATTGGATCTTGCCCACAGCTGTTGGGCGTCGCAGGCCGTTGGATTTTTTGGCGCCTATTTCCTGGGCAGTATTCAGAGAGAGATTCCAGACGAAGTATTTTGATGCTGTGGCTCGGTACGATCTACAGACGAGGTTCACCAATCTAAAGCAGATGCAGGACGGTCGATGGATATGCGGCCGAGTTCTCCAGGCTTAGTCGGTTCGCTCCCATCTTGGTGGCGATCGAGTTCGATAGAGCCCAGCGGTTCCAACAGGGGCTTCATCTGGAGATTCTATTGGCAGTGGAGCAGTTTGAGCATCAGACTTTTGATGCAGTTTTGAGAGCAGCCCGGAGGCATGAGTATACCTCCCAGAGATCGTGGATAGGACCGGAGGTCGGAAGCGATCCCACAGCCAGATGAATCAGTCTTCACACCAGCTCCGGCAGCCAGGGCTTTGACCATTGGAGCTCCGAGGCGGGCGGCCTCAGTGACGTCGGTTCAGCATTCAACCTCGATGTACCCTCAACAACAGAAGTAGAAGCAGTCTTCCGCAGTAGGATGTTCACACTGCGGGAAGCCAGGGCATGTGGTATCAGAGTGTCGCAGAGCATTTGTGTTTGGTTTGTGGTGCCCCGGACCACAGGGTTGGAAACTGCCCGAACATGGGGAGTTCATCGGCCTTCTCTAGTCCTTCAGTTAGAGGACCAGCACCAGTCCAGCAGCAGCAGCAGCTTCAGTACCCGTTTCCGAGGCCATTGCCGCCGCAGGCCCAGGCATTCCAGCAGCAGAGACTACAGCAGTATGCCCAAGCCCAAGCCCTGATCCAGAGCAGACAGAGGAATTTTCAGCAGAGGGGACCTGCACCCAGAGGACATGGTCAAGTGCTGGCCTTGACCATGTGAGAAGAAGGAATAGCACCAGGTGAGGTAGTGGCAGGTACTATTCTCGTCAACACCTTTCCAGCTTCCGTATTATTTGATTCTGGTGCCTCGCATTCATTTATGTATGCACGATTCGCGACACGGATAGGATTGGAGCCCGAGTCATTATCAGTGAGGCTCAATATAGTTACTGGTAACGGACTTGTGGGAGTAGATAGAGTATTTTCCTCCTGTCGGATCGTAGTTAGCGGTAGAGAATTCTCCGCTAGATTGATAGAGTTCCTGATGGCCGATTATGATGTGGTCTTAGGGATGGATTGGTTGAGGGACCAGTATGCTAGGATAGACTGCCACATTGGCAGGGTTGTTTTCAGCATTCCAGGCGAGCCGGAGTTTTCCTTCTCCCGAGGCGAAGTTGAACCTTCTCCTCCAGCGTTCCGGATGGCGGTAGCATCCGTGCAGTTACCCCGGATAGTTGAAGAGTTTCCAGATATTTCCCAGAAGAGCTTCCAAGGATGCCGCCAGAGCGAGAGATCGAGTTTACCATCGACTTGATTTTCGGGACAGCCCCAGTGTCAGAGAGAGTCTACAGGATGGCGCCGTCAGAGCTAGAGATATTGTATAAGATGATTGAAGAACTCAGAACCAAGAGATTCATTCGTACTAGTGGATCGCCTTGGGGAGCCCCGATGCTTCTTGTGAAAAAGAAGGATGGTACGTCCGATTATGTGTAGATTATCGTACCTTGAACTCAGTGACAATCAAGAATAGATACCCTCTCCCGAGGATAGATGACTTTTTGATCAACTCAAGGGGGCAGCAGTATTCTCGAAGATCGACTTGCGGTCAGGATACCATATCAGAGTCAGAGCAGGACATCCCGAAGACAGCTTTCAGATCTAGGTATGGCATTGGGAGTTCCTTGTGATGCCATTTGGAGCAACCAATGCGCCGGCTGTATTCATAGACCTTATGAATCGTATTTTCATGCCTTATTTGGATCAGTTCGTGATTGTGTTCCTAGATGACATCCTGGTCTACAGCAAGAGTGAAGTGGAGCATGAGCATCTCAGAGTTGTTCTTCAGATTCTCAGAGAGCACCAGTTGTATGTCAAGTTCAGTAAATGTGAATTCTGGCTCAATCGCATTTCGTACTTGGGTCATATCATCACCAAGGGAGGAGTGGAAGTGGATCTCCAGAAGATTGTGGCCATTGAAACTGGCCAGTGCCTAGCACGGTTGCAGAGGTCCGTAGTTTTTTTGGATTGGCTGGCTACTACCGACGATTTGTTTCGGACTTTGCTCGAATTTCAGCGCCACTGACCCAGTTAACCCACAAGGATGTGCAGTTTGCTTGGACAGCAGAGTGCCAGGATTCTTTTAAGAAGTTGAAGCGAGGCTTGATGACGGCTCTATTCTCACGCTTCCAGATGGAACCGAGGATTCTCAGGTATTGTGATGCTTCGGGCAGAGGTTTAGGATGTGTTCTGATGCAGGAAAGGTAATAGCTTATGCGTTACGACAACTTCGTGATCATGAAAGGAATTACCCGACCCATGACTTGGAGCTGGCAGCAGTAGTGTTTGCACTTAAGTTGTGGAGCACTACTTGTACGGAGATAGGGTGAAAATTTTCACCGACCATAAGATCCTGAAGTATTTCACCCAGAAGGATCTCAACATGCGTCAGAGGAGGTGGCTGAGCACTTGTGGATTATGATGTCAACCTACAGTATCATCCTGGGAAGGCCAATGTTATTGCAGATGCATTGAGCAGGAGAGCCGGAGTTTATTTCCTAACAGCGCAAACCAGAGCTATTAGCCGATCTTCAGAAGATGGGTAGAAGTTGTTCTCCCTTCCAGTGTGGCATTGATGGCCAGCATGCAAGTTCAGTCCACTATAGTCGAGAGGATTCGAATGGCACAGTCAACAGATTCCAAGCTTCAGCGACTCAGAGTAGAGTGTGAGGCAGGACGAAGACCAGAGTTATGTATCCATGAAGACGGTACACTTTGATATGGTAAGCGTCTTTGTGTACCCAGTGGAGATATCAGACAGGAGATCATGACAGAGGCCCACAGTTCGCAGTATTCCATTCATCCCGGTGGTACGAAGATGTACCGTGATATCCGCCAGCACTTTTGGTAGAATGGCATGAAGAGGAAGATAGCCTGGTTTGTCTCTCGTTGTTTAGTCTGCCAACAAGTTAAGGCTGAACATCAGAGACCAGCTGGAACTTCAACCATTGCCAATTCCAGAGTGGAAATGGGAGCTATAACCATGGATTTTGTGACTGGATTGCCTAGATCCCCGGCTGGCAGAGATGCTATATGGGTTATAGTTGATAGGCTCACGAAGGTGGCCCACTTTCTTCGTTCAGAGTTGGTCAGTCGACAGCTCAGCTGGCAGAGATGTACCTTAGGCATAGTCATGATGCATGGAGTACCAGTCAGTATCACCTCAGACCGAGATTCAAGATTCACATCGCACTTTTGGCAGAGTCTCCAGAAGAGTTTGGGGACTCGTCTCCAGTTCAGCTC
>JANAVB010005395.1:0-28800 GCA_029216955.1 Iris pallida | reverse complement strand
TCATGTGGGATATCGTCCAAGAAATGCATGTACCCTTAAGTAGCTGGAGGGTGCAACACATGATAGTGTGCTGGAAATGTGCCCTACTCGACGGCAGCTACAAATCCCATGATGAGACGTCCAGATAATAGGATTGCCTGTAGCTGGAAAATTTCTTCATGACTGGATTATTTTAGTTATTACCTTAGTCAGTTTCAGTAGGTACCCCTGACCGTACTCAGGGGTCCATGCCCTAGATATGATGCAAGACAATACTGGTTTATTTGTACAAACACAATCATCCACGATGTCCAGGCTATTCATTCTTGTCATGTCATGCTAGCAGTCGCAACAACATTCAATAGTTCCCATCATGCTTACTTATCATATCATGCTATGTCATGTCACGTCAGTTTACTTGTTATACCATGCCATATACCAATTCGTGATTATCAAGTTCACAAAAGGTGCAAGAACATAAAAAGGGCAAACGGGGTACGCCAAGGAACTCAAGGTCTCTAAGCTAGCGAAACTACGCTAGGCCAAGGGGCCCCGAGCGTAAAATAGCTTTACGCGGGCAAGACCAAGGAAAGACAGCTCTACGCGAGCAAAGCTGCACGCGAGCGAGAGTACATGCAAGCGAGACTCTATGCGAGCGGGAGGGTCTACGCGAGCGAGACTCTACGCGAGCGGGGCTGCACACGTGCGAGACTCTACGCGAGCGAGAGTACACGCAAGCGAGACTCTACGTGAGCGAGAGTACACGCAAGCGAGACTCTTCGCGAGCGAGAGTGGCCCCCCGCGTAGAGTTCAGATCAACTCAGCCTATAACAGAGTATGCTGGCACGTAAACACGTGTGTATAAAGGGAAAATACTACGCTGGCACGTAAAAGACGTGGGCGTAAAGGGAAAATACTACGCGGGCACGTAAAAATGTGTGTGTAAAGGCTTCGTCCTCTCCCCCAAGGCCGAGACCAGCAGCCATGGAACTCAAGAACTCAAGAACTCAAGAACCCCATCTCGGCCAAACTTGATGAAATCCAACCATTCAAAAGCCAAACTTACGTAAAATCAAAATTCCTACTTCATGGAACTCTCAATCTCCGGAAACAACCAAGTTAGTAGATCAAAACCATGAAGATTTGGAAAATGCTAAAACCTAGATCTACGAAATCCATGCATCCAAGTGAAAAATGCCAAGTTCTAAACTATTCTGAGGCTACAAGAAGAAGCTAATGGAACCATAAAAATGGGTTCTCAAGTGGAAGCAAGGTGCACTTGCCTACTGTGGGTGTTCGGTGGAGATAAAAATAAGGAAGAAGAAGAGGAGTTAATAAGAAAATGAATGAGGAGAGAGAAGGATTGTTGGGTTAATAAATGATGGATGGTGGTAGGTAGGGTTTACAAACTAACCCAAACCGAGCCAAACCAAGCCGAACCCGATGCATGCCAAAGCCAAAATAGACCACATGAACCATGAAATGCTAACTAACCCAAGGCTATCTAGCCAGGATAAGTCAAAATACGGGTCCGAGATACGTACACGTATACCGAAATACGTATACAAAATCCAAGGGTGACAACTCTACCCACCTTAAAATAATTTTGTCCTCGAAATTTAATTCAAGAGGCTAGAGATGTCGAGCAAGTTATACTAATCACAGGCAAGTTATAACTAGGCAATCAATCAAGCGATCATTCATGCAAGCAATGAAGTTGAAGGCATAAGACATAAGAAGACATTATACCTTACGAGTCAAGCAAGTCGGGATATCGCGATCGGATATCATCCTCACGCTCCCATGTTGACTCACCCAAAGAGTGATGAGTACCCCAAGCAATACGGACTAACTTGATAGTCTTATTCTTGAATATTTTCTCTCTTCGATCTAATATGGATACAGGCCTCTCCTCATACGAAAGATTGGCACCAACAACCAATTCCGAATGATCAAGGACATGACTCGGATTCGGGATATACCGTCGCAATTAGGATACATGGAAGACATCATGCACCTCACGTAACAACGACGGAAGAGCGAGACGATAGGACACATCACCTACTCGCTTTAGAATGTCGAATGGCCCTATATACCTAGGACTAAGCTTTCTCCGTACGCCGAAACGAATGACGCCACAGGTAGGCGAGATCCTAAGGAATACATGGTCGTCGACAGAAAATTCAAGGGGTCGCCGATGAGAATTGACCCAATGACGCTGACAATCTTGTGCAACTCGAAGATGATCTCTGACTTACCTGACCACCTCAATAGTCCGCATGATCATCTCTGGACCAAGCATCTGCCTCTCGCCTATATCATCCCACGCTAATGGAGATCTGCACTTCCTGCCGTACAAGGCTTCGAAGGGTGCCATCTGGATGCTGGCCTGGAAACTGTTGTTATAGAAGAACTCCACGAGATGCAGGTGATCTTCCCACGAACCACTGAAGTCGAGTGTACATGACCACAACAAATCTTCAAGAGTCTGGATCGTGTGTTCTGACTGACCATCTGTCTACGGATGATAAGCTGAACTGAACTTGAGACGAGTCCCCAAACTTTTTTGAAGACTCCGCCAAAGTGTGATATAAATCTTGAATCTCTGTCGGATACAATACTGACTGGTACGCCATGCAACCTGACTATTTGCCTGAGGTACATCTCTACAAGATGATCCGTCGACTGACCAACCCTGAAAGGAAGAAAATGAGCTACCTTGGTGAGCCTGTCAACTATAACCCAGATAGCATCTCTCCCAGTTGGAGATCTAGGTAATCAAGTTACAAAATCCATGGTAATGTGCTCCCATTTCCATTCTGGGATCGGTAAAGGTTGAGAAGTCCAGCCGGCCTCTGATGTTCAGCCTTAACTTGTTGAAAAACTAAACATCGAGAGACAAATCGGGCTATCTCCCTCTTCATGCCATTCTACCAAAAATGCTGCCGGATATCACGATACATCTTCGTACCGCCCGGATGAATCGAATACTGAGAACTGTGGGCTTCTTCCATAATTTCCTGTCTGACATCACCACTAGGTACACAAAGATGTCTCCCATGTCGAAGTGTAGCATCCTCATGGGTGCATAACTCTGGTCTTCGTCATGCTGCACATTCTGCCCTAAGCCGCTGAAGATTAGAATCTGATGACTGAGCTAACTTGATCCTCTCAACTATACTGGACTAAACTTGCATACTGGCCATCAATGCCACATTGTTAGGAAGGATAACTTCTATACCTATCTTTTGAAGATCTGCTAACAACTTTGGTTGTGCTGTTAGAAAATAAACTCCGGCTCTTCTGCTCAATGCGTCTGCAACAACGTTAGCCTTCCCAGGATGATACTGCAGGTTGATGTCATAATCCACAAGTAGCTCTAGCCATCTCCTCTGACGCATGTTAAGATCCTTCTGAGTAAACACATACTTCAGGCTCTTGTGGTCGGTAAAAATTTCTACCCTATCTCCGTACAAGTAGTGTCTCCAAAGCTTAAGTACAAATACTATTGCTGCCAGCTCCAAGTCGTAGGTCGGGTAATTCCTCTCATGATCACAAAGTTGACGTGACGCATAAGCTATTACCTTCCCATGATGTATCAAAACACATCCTAAACCTCTGCCTGAAGTATCACAATCCACTGAGAATCCCCCGGCCCCATCTGGAAGCGTGAGAATAGGTGCCGTCATCAAGCCTTGCTTCAACTTCTCAAAAGAATCCTGATATTCTGCTGTCCAAGCAAACTGCACATCCTTACGGGTCAACTGGGTTATAGGTGCCAAAATCCGTACAAAGTCTGAAACAAATAGTCGGTAGTAGCCGGCCAAGCCAAGAAAATTATCAACTTCTGCAACTGTGCTGGGTACCGGCCACGTCTCAATAGCCACGATCTTCTGGGGATCCACTTCTACTCCACCCCCGGTGATGATATGACCCAAGTATGAAATGTGATCGAGCCAGAACTCGCATTTACTGAACTTCGCATACAACTGATGTTCTCGAAGAATCTGGAGGACAACTCTGAGATGCTGATCATGCTCCGCTTCACTCTTACTATAGACCAGGATGTCGTCTATGAACACAATCATGAACTGATCCAAATAAGGCATGGAGATACGATTCATGAGGTCCATGAATACAGACGGTGTATTGGTTGCTCCAAAGGGCATAACAAGGAACTCCCAATGCCCATACCTGGATCTAAATGCCATCTTCAGGATGTCCTGCTCTCTGACTCTGATCTTGTGGTATCCTGACCGCAAGTCAATCTTCGAAAATACGGACGCCCCTTTGAGTTGATCAAACAAGTCATCTATCCTCGGGAGATGGTATATGTTCTTGATTGTCACTGAGTTCAAGGTACGATAGTCAACACATAATCTGGACATACCATCCTTCTTTTTTACAAGAAGCATCGGGACTCTCCAAGGTGATCCACTAGCACGGATGAATCCCTTGGTCCTGAGTTCTTCAATCATCTTATACAAGATCTCCAATTCTGACGGTGCCATCCGGTAGACTCTCTCTGATACTGGTGCTGTTTCGGGGATCAAGTCTATGGTGAACTCGATCTCTTCTCTGGTAGCATACCTGGAAGCTCTTCGAGAAAAACATCGGGAAACTCTTCTATAACTCTGGGAAATCGAACTGCCGCTGCAACTGCCATCCAAAATACTGGAGGTGAAGGTTCTACTCCACCTCGAAAAAATAAAAACTCTGGCTCACCAGGAATACTAAAAATAATCTTGCCAATATGGCAATCTATTCTAGCATACTGGTCCCTCAACCAATCCATCCCTAAGACCACATCATAATCGGCCATCAAAAATTCTATCAACCTAGCGGGAAACTCTCTACCGCTAACTACGATCCGACACGAGGAAAACACTCTATCTACTCCCACAAGTCCGTTACCAGTAAGTATATTGAGCCTTACTGATAATGACTCGGGCTCCAGTCCTATCCGTGTCGCGAATCGTACAGACATAAATGAATGCGATGCACCAGAATCAAATAACACTGATGCTAGGAAGGAGTTGATAAGAATAATACCTGCCACCACCTCACCTGATGCTAATTCCTCCTCCACGGTCAAAGCCATCACTTGACCTTGCCCTCTGGGTGCTGGCCCCCTCTGCTGGAAACCTCTCTGGCGGTTCTGGATCTAAGCTTTGAGTTGTGCATACTGCTGGGGGTTTTGCTGCTGAAATGCTTAGGCCTGAGGCGGCAAGGGCCTCGGAAACGGGTACTGTTGCTGCTGCTGGACTGATACTGGGCTGGCCCCCTAACCGAGGGACTAGAAAAGGTTGAAGAAGATGAACTCCCCCTATTCGGGCAGTTCCCAACCCTGTGGTCCGGTGCCCCACAAATCAAGCACAAACCCTGTGCTCTGCGACATTCTGACACCACGTGCTCTGGCTTCCCACAATGAGTACAACCCATTGCGGAAGACTGCTTCTGCTGCTGCTGCTGGGGATATGTCGGGGTCGAATGCTGACTCGACGTAACGGAAGCCGCCCGCCTCGGAGCTCCAATGGTCAAAGCCCTAGCTGTCGGGGCTGGTGCTGAAGACTGGTTCATCTGGCCGTGAGGCCGCTTCCGACTTCCGGTCCGGTCCACAATCCTCTGGGAGGTGTACTCATGCCTCCTAGCTACTCTCAATACTGCATCGAAAGTCTGATGCTCAAACTGCTCCACCGCTAGTAAAATCTCCAGGTGGAGTCCCTGCTGGAACCGTTGAGCTCTGTTAAACTCGGTCGCCACCAAGGTGGGAGCAAACCGACTAAGCCTGAAAAAATCGGCCGTATATCCATCGACTGTCCTGTCCATCTGCTTTAAATTAGTGAACCTCGTCTGTAGATCATACCGAGCTACAGCGTCAAAGTACTTGGTCCGAAATCTCTCACGGAATACTGTCCAAGCAATAGGTGCCACTAATCCAACGGCCTACGCCGCCCACAAGTTGCGGGCTAGATCCAATAACTGCAGGCGCACCACGGCCACCTTCTCGCCTTCTGGGGTCTTGGCTGCTTCTAGAATAACCTCAGTATCCTGCAGCCAAGCATCTGCGACAATAGCATCTTCGCTGCCATCGAAGAAAGGAGGGTTCAAGCGCTTGAAGCTATTGGCCGTACTGTTACCTCTGCTCATAGCATCTTGTACTGTCTGGTACAATACATCACCTCGACGATACTGTGATGCAAGCAACTACCTGATGAGTCCAACCAAGACTTCATTATCCTACCTTGCAGGCTGGGCTGGCTGTACTGGAGGTTCTGGACCTCCAGGAAGCATGACTCGGGAAGCTACTCCTGAGTGCTGAGCTTGATCCTCTTGTTGCGGGGGTACTCGTTGAGCTCCTTCCGGCTGATGGACAGGACCAGGAGCAATGCCGCTGAAAAAGACGATACAAGAAACAATAATGAAGGACCAGGATAGATCAAAGATATAAGCATGAGATCAGGTCAAGATTTCAGGAATTTAGAGGATACGAGCAGAGATCAAGGGCGAGTGCTGATTGAGACATCTATTAGGTAAACCCTCACATATCTTGATTCACGAGACCTGTATGGGCTACCACTTAAACCGTGTCATGCCCCAGAACCAGAATAATAGAGAGCGGGGGCGGACACAGCCAGCTACGTACATTGAAGTACAACCCACCTCGTTATACGGTCACGACTGTCTAGATACATGAGGGTTTAACTACAAGCCATCAGTCTTTTATGGTCATGAACAAGCCTATTGTCTCAATCTCAAGCAAGTAATAGCAGTTACAAGATGTCAGAGCACCAAATATACAATAGTAAGGCGTCCCATACATTACATATTTGGATGATCATGAAGCTAGTCATACAAAATGTGAAGACTAGCAAGAGTTTCAGTCATACATGATCAACCCTAGGATTTGTTAATCATGCTACAGCCCGTAGGCAGACAGTAAGTAAAGCGCAATTTTGCTAACACGTGCTCGTCGGCTAAACGCCTCAAAAGAATACTTTTATAATAGAGTGTGAGAGCAAAAACTAAAACCCACTCGTTGCCAAGGTTACGCCTGGTGGTCACCATCTGGCTGGAAGGTAGGGAGATCCTCTGGAGCTGCTCCGGTATCTGGCCATACAAAACAGGCTGGGTCAGATCCCAGAAAGAACAAGTGCCACAAGGAGGCTTCACTTAAGAACTAAAACCAGCATATCAGAACATAAAATAAGAAAGATAATAATAAGACATGAAATCTAAATAGGGCAATAAATATCAAGAGAATGAAAAATTATTCCGATCAGTTATTGATAAGGTAAGCATAAGCAATCATGTTCCGAAGTAGCCAGGTACTGGAGCAAGATAAGGCTTGGACTGGTTAGACTCCATCTAACATTTACGGCCAAGCAATAAGTACGACTTGATACTTTAACTAACTAGGGTTATCACAGGCCTAGTTACTAGCAAGATGCAATGAGATGTTCCAACAGCCACAAGCCCTGCAGACCATCCAGGTTATCAAGACGAAATTAGGGGTTGAGTTCATGTGGGTACATCGTCCAAGAAACGTATGTACCCTTAAGTAGCTTGGAGGGTGCAACACATGACAGTGTGCTGGAAATGTGCCCTACTCGACGGTAGGCTACAAATCCCAGGATGGGGCATCCAGATAACGGGATTGCCTGTAGCTGGAAAATCTCTTCATGACTACTGGATTATTCTAGTTATTAACCTTAGTCAGTTTCAGTAGGTACCCCTGACCGTGGTACTCAGGGGTCCATGTCCTAGACTTGATGCAAGATAATACTGGTTCATTTGTACAAACACAATCGTCCACGGTGTCCAGGCCATTCATTCTTGTCATGTCATGCTAGCCGTCGCAACAACATTCAATAGTTTCCATCATGCTTATTTGTCATATCATGCCATGTCATGTCACGTCAGTTTACTTGTTATACCATGTCGTGTACCAATTCGTGATTATCAAGTTCATGACAAAAGGTGCAAGAACATAAAAAGGGCAAACGGGGTACGCCAAGGAACTCAAGGTCTCTACGCTAGCGAAATTACGCTAGGCCAAGGGTCCCCGAGCGTAAAATAGCATTACGCGGGCAAGACCAAGGAAAGACAGCTCTACGCGAGCAAGGCTGCACGCGAGCGAGAGTACACACAAGCGAGACTCTACGCGAACGGGAGGGTCTACGCGAACGAGACTCTACGCGAGCGAGACTCTACGTGGCAAGAGTACACGCAAGCGAGACTCTACGCGAGCGAGAGTACACGCAAGCGAGACTCTACGCGAGCGAGAGTACACGCAAGCAAGACTCTACGCGAGCGAGAGTTGCCCCTCGCGTAGAGTTCAGATCAACTCATCGTAGAACAGAGTAAGCTGGCACGTAAACACGTGTGCGTAAAAGAAAAACACTACGCTGGCACGTAAAAGACGTGGGCATAAAGAGAAAATACTACACGAACACGTAAATACGTATACGTAAAGGCTTCGTCCTCTCCCCCAAGGCCGAGACCTGCAGCCATGGGACTCAAGAACTCAAGAAACGCGATCTTGGCCAAAACTTGATGAAATCCAACCATTCAAAATCCAAACTTGCGTAAAATCGAAATTCCTACTTCATAAAACTTTCAATATCTGGAAACAACCAAGTTAGTAGATCAAAACCATGAAGATTCCAAAAATACAAAAACCTAGATCTATGAAAATCCATGCATCCAAGTAAAAAATGCCAAGTTCTAAACTATTCTGAGGCCACGAGAAGAAGCTAATGGAACCATAAAAATGGGTTCTCAAGTGGAAGCAAGGTGCACTTGCCTACTGTGGGTGTCCGGTGGAGAAGGAAATGAGGAAGAAAAAGAGGAGTTAATGAGAAAATGAATGAGGAGAGAGAAGGGTTGTTGGGTTAATAAATGATGGATGGTGGTAGGTAGGGGTTTACATACTAACCCAAACTGAGCCAAACCAAGCCGAACCCAACCGAACCCGATGCATGCCAAAGCCAAAATAGACCACACGAACCATGAAATGCTAACTAACCCAAGACTAGCCAGCCAGGACAAGTTGAAATACGGGTCTGAGATACGTACACGTATACCGAAATACATATAACAAAACATGAGGGTGACAAAAGAGAGAAAGAAGCTCACACGTGGGAAGAGGCTCGGCGACCGAGTGGATCGCTGCTCGTGAGCTGGTGGACCGGGAACGGCAACTCCGGTCACCAGAGAGGCGGCTCATCGGGAAGCGCGTGCTCCAGGAAGCAACGAGGAGGACAGCGGTGACAGCGCACGGAGGCCCGAGGTCGATGGGATCTTACTAGAGTCGGGCGGCGCCAGTAGAGAAGATACCATCGGGCACGAAATGAAGGACTATCAGCCATTTTTGCGGCACTGGCCATGGAGAACAAATGCAGTCGCTGGCGGTCAGGTCGAATGGACTCCAGAGTTCGGCTGCGAAGGTTGGCGACACGGCCTCGACACAGGTGATTAGGGTATGGTGATGATTCGTTGATGGGGGTTATGGCAAAGAGAAAATTGCTTACCAGCTCGACGGAGATGTCGTCGGAGGAGGCACATGCGTGCGGCTCGTAAGGAAGCTCCGATGGCATCTCGCACGAAGCTGCGGTGGTCGAGGCGATGCTCGCAGCAGACCCACGGGTGCTTGGTTGGGGGGCACGGACAGCTCCGACGGGCACTGGGCTCGTCGTTTAGAGGCACGGTTGTAGGAGTGGTGGGTTTTAACGACCGTGGTCGAGGAGACGACGGCAGGTTCTAGGAGGGCAGGGGGTCGCCGGCGCAGCTCGACGCTTGCCATGCATGAAGAGGTCAGGTAGCCGGCTCTGGTAAGTTACAATTTAGGGTTTTATTGTTGTTTCCTTTCTATGTTTGGGTTTCTTGGAGGTGTGTCCTGTGTGGGACACTGTATGATGGTTTTGGTCGGTGAAGGTATGGAGGTGACGGGTCAAGGAAGAGTGGGGGCCCGTGTGTTCGCCCATTCAGCCATGGTCAAACCGATTTCGATAATTGACCTAAAACTCGAGCTTGATATGGAATGAAACAGAAGATCGTAGATTTTGTCTCAACTGTATTTTTTACACTTTATTCTGTATATTTTTTATTGAGTCTAGAAAGTTGTGCGTCGGGATCACTGGCATTTAGAAGTTCTATCCTAAACCAAAAACAAATCAATCCATTCTTTGATACCAAGCCAAACCAATATCCAAAAGTCTAACAAAATCAAATGACCCTGAAACCATAGCAACCGAACTCGGACCGAGGTCTGCCCTAATCGGTCCCCTAGGATCACTCTTGGTCAGCTGTATTTTCCTATTCTTTTGGATCTGCAACGTTCAAAATCATGAACGTTAGCCTACCGAGTTCTGCCCAAACTCTATCCTAGAAAATCCTATAAAAAGAGAAGAATTTCCCATTTCTATTCACTCATTCATTCTTCATTTTCTCTATCTATTTCTAAGCTTTCTATCTACTTTAAAGAGCCTAAATCTTTAAATGTCCAATACAACTCCCATTCTTCTAGTGCCGGTGGTTTCCGATTAGGAGTATTCGAGTTGTACAAAACTTGGCATATAAAAGTTTTCTTCAAAAATGTGTTTGTAGTTTGATCGTGGGCTTCGTATAAAAATACGATGGTGTTGAAGTTGGCGTGTTCTTCAAAGTAAAACATGCGGTGTAATCTCTATTCAAAATAGTGGATTATAGCGAGCAAGAGTTCTCATGAGACTAGTCCTCTTAGAGGGAAACCAGTATAAACCTTGGTATTTGCGTATTATTTTCTTTCCTCCACTTACTTATTGCTTTAATTCATTGCATTTAAGTTTATTTATATATTTGCTTCACCTGTTTAGTTTTTAAATTGGTAAATACTTTTTACTGCACTATATTCATCCTCCTCTAGAGGTGTCATCGATCCTACAATTGGTATCAGAGCACAGTTTATCTCTAGTTGGATTTAAAACTCCTTGAGATATGGCATCCTTATATCCAAGCAATGGTGAAGGCCAATCAACAAATAGGCTACCCGTATTTGATGGCACAAACTACACATACTGGAAGACACGTATGAGCTTTTACCTCAAGTCTCTTAATTTTAATTTATGGTCGATTGTTATGAATGATTATAAAAAAAACAACTACCTATTGTGGTAGAGGGTGAACTAGTTGAAAAACCATTTGACAGATATACCGACAATGAAAAAAAATAAGCCAGTCTTGATGCAAAAGATATTAATGCTTTATTCTGTGTTGTAGATAGAACTGAGTTCAATAGAATTTCAACATTTGTCACGTCTCACGATGTTTGGAAACTTCTGAGTTCAATAAAATTTCAAAAATTTATCAAGCTCGAGCTCGAGCTTGAGGTCAATTAATTCTAGTCAAGCCAAGCTCAAGCTTACAAAAGCTTGGCTCGGCTTGGCTCGTTTGTAGCCCTAAGGATATTGCTTTTAGTCCCACATCAGAAAGGAGAAGAAGAAAGGGCTCATTCCATTCTATATATAGAGCCCCCTTGCCTCCTTTAAAAAAGGCACCCAAAAAAATATAATAATAAAAAAAAGGGAGCCCGTTATCCAGGGGGCCCGTTCGGTATACAAAAAGTTGCAACAGTGCTTCTTCTTCTTTTGGATCGGCTGCAAGTTCTTCACTCTCCATTTTGGCTAGGATACAACTGCATTCTTAGTACTATGCGCCTTCACGGACTAGTACGAAGAAATCCAAGGCAGCACGGGCCATGCACCCCAAACGTGCTATGCCAGCAGTAAACCAGAGATGTGCACTGAAATTCATGTGCGCAGTCGAGGGTAAGCTGTACAGAGTCGACTCGGGTGCTTTAGCACCAGCAATGAGCCAACTCCCAAAGTCCCCCTTCCACTACGGTACATTTTACGCACTGGAACCAAGTCAGGGGGCAAATCTCTTGCGGGCCAGACCCCATGCGGCCCATTGAGAATGTCAAAGTTTTCAACTTGGACTCTTCCTACTACGCACCTTCGGGTGCTAAGTCGAAGAAGTCTAGGGCAATGCGGGCTCAATAAGCCCAGTCAACTGTCCAATCTGCTGACCGTCAGCGGGTACCGTTAACTGTTACATGGGCCCCTGATGGAAAGTTTTATAGAACCTCTCGTGTCCAGCTCTCTGCGGCTGACGGACAGGGCAGGTCCCAAAAGTCTCCCTACAACTGTAGGGCCTAAAAATCAAGTTGCGCCCTGAACATACTAATCAATGATCAAGTTGCGCCCCAAAGATCAGATTGTGCCACTAATATGAAGCTCAGAGAACAAGCTGCGCCACTGATCAGGTTGCGCCTAATATTAGACTGCATCCAGTCTTCTTGCACCAAAATCTATATGGCGTCTGACACTTAATGGCCATTATTACCTGACAGCACTGACGACTGACACCACAGTGAACGAGAAAAATCTTTTCGAATCCCATGAATTGTGCCGCTCAAAGGGAGTTGGTAGACAGCTGTCCTGTACACTACGTAAGTTGCGTCTAGGCGCAATCTAGACAAAATCTTTAGTTACGCCTAGGCACAATCTGAATGACTTCTGCTCAAAAACTGCCACGTGTCTAGGTACGGCTCAATCAGGCGCAGTTGACCGAAGCTCGCGTAACCTGATGAAGTTGAGACAACTTATATTCTAAAGCAGGATGACTTGGTGCACATGCCACTAATCTCTCAAGACGTGTCTACTATCCTGTACACAACCATGCACATCTCAATCACATGATGCCACGCGTCTAAATACAGTTAGTACATAACTTAACAACTGAATAAAAGTTAGCACAACAGGAGGTTGGCGTAACCCAATTTTGTGCAATTCAGCCTCGCGTACATCAGAATAACTGTTAAAACAGTTATTTCTTGAACTCTATAAATAGAGTTTCCAATCATTGTGAAAGGATCAGATACATACGTACAGAGATCAAGAACTCTTACAAAATCGCTGCTACATTCTCCAGAGGCTATAGTATTCAAGTTTACATAGTCCAAGGGATAAAATGACCGTCTTCTGATCAGATTCCTACAGTTGTACTTCCCCAAAATTCATTATACTTTGTACTAATTCTTTTTTTCAAGTTTGAAATAAACTTTTTGTTTTTTCAAACAAAATGGCGACTCTGCTGGGGACGACTTTCTCCTCCGACGAGAAGGTGACAACTCAATATGACACTGCGTCGGTCGACAAGATGCAGAAGACTCTGGTTGTTCAAGTCAACCAGACAGCCTATGAGAATATGATCAATGCCAAGAGCAACAAGCACACTGTGGCTATCGCCAGGAACAGGACTGTGTGGATTCCAAAATCTTCTACAGTTGTTGTTTCCCAAGCGCAACTTGAGTGCTCAGTGGCCAAGGCACAATCCGCCTCAGTGGCTTCGGCACAGCATGCTTCTTCTGCCAGGGCACAATCCACTCTTCCTACTGCCCGCGTGCAGTCTACTACCCATGTTGCTGCCAAGGCACCATCAGTAGCCAGTAGGACTATGGCGCAACCCAAGCAATCAACACTTCAGGCGCAGTCTGCTACTCTGGCGCAACTCAAGGGAACTAGTCTTTTGGCTATTCCTTCTTCTAATTCTTAAGTTCTGAACTTGGAGAATCAATATTCTAGTGCTAACGCTAGACAGAACAAAGGAAAAGACTTCTTAGCTGACCCTTCACAAAATAAAGGAAAGCACCCTTTGGTCTTTTCTCAAACTTTCCTAGTCTATGACTCAGAGGAAGATCTGTCAGATTCTATTCCTTTAAATAGAGGTCCTCGGATCTCTGATATTGGAAAGAATACTGACCAAAGAGGTATCTTACCTACCCCTATGGGGTTTGGTCAAGACCTTCCTACCGTACAAATTTCAAGATCCAAGCAAAGAAAATTGAGGGTGTCACAAACAGAGACTCCTGGAGCAGAATTTTTAGATTTACGCGCTTATCTCAATAGGCGTCAACCAGTCTCAACTTTGGCGAAACGTAAGAACCCTATGCCAAAGGCCAATCTGTACCAAAAGCCAAAGTTTGAAAAGAAATACCCAACCACCTATGCTAATGAGTTGAGTACACTTTTGTACACTCATGGAACTAAACATTTGAAGAATAGGAAACATGTTCTTAACATCATTAAGGAATATGTTCCTCCAACTTCTTCTCGTCCTATAGTTGTAACTGATTTGCGACAACATCTTACCCAAAGACGGGAAATTACAGGGATGTCTCCCTCACCTCCAAATCGCGCTTCAAATCGCCACTGCCTTCATGAAGTCGTCATCAACTATTGTTGCCAATCGGCTCGATGATCTTTCTTCGATCGTCTGAACTATGCTTCAACTCCTGAACATATAATAGAAGACAAAGATGAGCTATTATATGCTTATGTCAACATGACTTCTCAAGGCATTGGGGGTGAAAAACGTCCAAAATGTAATACATCCCGTAATTCTAGTCAACAATACTTAGATCGGATCTATGCATCCAATGAAGGTGTCTTTCAATACACTAGATCGAGGAATCGACATTTGAACCAAGGTGTCTTTAATCAAGAAGATCTCCCCATCGCTCATGTAGGAGATGACTATTTCTCAGAGTTTGATGTAGATAGTGAAAGTTCTGAACGAACTATCTCATCAATAGCCGCAAGAGAAGTGACGGCATATACCGTTATGGAAGATCAAGATGCCTCTACTTCAACCAGTCAAGAGCAATGGATTGTTGCATTGGAGGACAAATTGATGACCATGGCAGAGATGGTCGCAAGCATGCATACTATAATCGTGGCTCAACATACAGTGCCACCGATTGTAAACCCAGCTACAAATCCAGAGCTTATAGCATCTTCTGTACCTGCTAATCTGGGGGTACCAACTCCTCATGTCGCTTCCATACCAATTCAAGCTGATCCCAGTCAGTCTGGTGCAGGGGGTGGTAATTACCATACTGTTCCTCCTCCTAACACTTCTAACCAGCCTACCAATTCCCAAACATTAGAAGATGCTAATAAGGCTGTAAAACTCTTACATACTCAGTTTGAGGCCTTCAAGCAGAAAGATGGCCTACAAAGACTGGTTATAAAGCAACCATATCCTACAGAGTGGAAGGAGATTCCATTTCCTCCTAAATATAAGCTCCCAACCATTATGCTGTTTGATGGCAGCACTTCTCCAAGTCAATACATCAATCATTTTGAAGTGATAACTGATTAATTACAGCCAAATGATGCTCTCCTTACCAGAGTGTTCGTCGGTTGTTTAGCCGGCGCAGCCTATGACTGGTATCGTAGCCTGCCTGATGGCTGCATCACTTCTTTTGCTGGTTTCAAGCAAATGTTCTTGGAACGACTTTACGAAGGATTCAACGACATAACAATGTCTGCTCTCATTAAAATTAAACAGAGGCATAATGAATCCACAGAGAGTTTTATTGAAAGATTCTGCCGAGAGGCACTCAAAATGTCTTTAGGAACTCCATCTGCTATAACAATAGACATTTGCAAATCAAACTTGTTGCCTATTATTAGTATATGGACAGGATCTACACAATTCCAGGATTGGCCTTCTTTCATTGTCAATGCCAAAGCAGCTGAGGTCAGTGCCGAAAAGTTCAAGCAGTTAGGAGTCCAAATGACTCATCCTAACCAAGATGAATATTCTACACCCGGGGGTAGTAATCGCCAGAATAACCGCAAGAGTAAAGAAATACTGGCTATCAATCTTAAAGGCAAGGAGTCTTTGGCTGTCAACGTCACTCAGACGGCATCCACTCCATCAGCACCACCACAGAAATCGACTCGTCCAAAAGAAGAGTATTCTTTTGATGAAGATGATACTTTAAGCATCTTCGATTGCTTGATCAAAAGCAATAAGCTTCAGCTTCTAGAAGCAAAACGGCCAGAAGAAGTGGGTAAAACTGATCACCCTAAATACTGTGTTTATCACAGATTTATAGGGCATTCGACCAGATCATATTATGTGCTCAAAGGAAAAATCTAAGAATTGGTCAACTCTGGAGCAATTACTCTACAACAGGACGAGAAAATGGTGACTGCTAATATAATTTCTCTACAATTTGGTGATTTTCCACCACAACTTGTGCAAGATGGTGTTGTCCCCATTCCAAGGACTACTTTTGAGATCATGAATCTCCCACCTCCTCAAAATAAAGGTCTTGTTCTGCTGTCAACTGACAGAGGAGAGATTATGTGAATTTACCCAGATCTGGTAGCAGAATTTGAAACGCCTTCCTCTCCTAAGCAAAAGAAGCATCCCAGATCTAAACCCAAGAACTGTAACATGGTATCCTTTGAACCAGTAACAGAAGGAAAAATTCTAATGGGCACTAGATCAGGAAAACCCTATCTTCGAAAGTATTCCGGAAATCAAGAGGACTCTGTTCTATCTCCTGATGTTCCTCCTTCATCATCTTCTTCTGGCGAGAATATACCATCCATATCCTTGCCGGTGGTCGAACCATCTCCTCTTAAACCAACAGCAGCCGACAAGGGGAAACAACCTATCCGCTTTGATAAAGCGTTGAAGAAGTCCTCATCTCTCGGACTTGAGAAGCCTTATAATTTTGACATATTGGCTCAATTGGCCAATACTCCAGCAAGATTGTCAATCTTTGAACTCTTACGTCTCTTAAAAGAGACTCGAGAGACGTTAAGTGAAGCCTTGATGCAGGCTGACGCTTGTCTTACTCTTCTCAAGAAACTTGAAAAGGAACCAGTCAGCTGTATACATTGTCATAGTGTATTTGAATTAATGCCTAATATCACTTTTACACAAGATGACATGTTGTTAGAAGATAATCGTCATGATCGTCCTCTCTATTTCACGGGATATGTGGACACCATGAAAGTCGATCGCATTTTGATTGACCCAAGGTCCGTACTTAGCATTATGCCGAAGTCTTTATTGGATGCTTTGAAGATCCTAATGCATAACCTTTCTACGACTATCACTACCATCCTGGGGTTTAATCAAGGAAGAAGTGAACCTTTGGGGAAGATACGCCTAAAGCTTCAAATTGGCGATCTTCGTACAAAGGTAACTTTCTATGTTATTGACAATCATGGCTCGTATAACGCTTTGTTGGGAAGATCATTCCTCCATGAACACAATATTGTACCCTCTATGCTCCACCAATGTTTCAAATATGTGGATGGTAATGGAGAAGTCCAAAAAGAGATTGCAGATCTGAATCCTTTTAAAGGGGTTGAAGTATACTGCAACGATTCTCGCATGTACAAGGAAGAATTCATGAAGGTAGTACTAGCAATGGATACGGATGAAGAACAGAAGAGTGTTCCAAATGATACTCTGGTGATTCCCGTCAAAGGACGTACCTCATGTCCTCAGTCTTCCAAACCACTCACTATCTATCTTCTTTACCATGAGAAGCAGCCCAAGGGTGATTGTCAGGAACAAATAGAGCTTACCTCTTCTGAGCCACTTGTAATCGACCTTCGTCGCAAGAAGCTCCCTCCTTCTTTTCGTTCTTCTTCTCTCCCTCTTGTCATCAATCTGACTAAGCCTGCTAAGGCTAAAGTTCCTGTTGTAAATGATGGTGTAAAAATCAATAAAGCATCTCCTTTGCAGTATACTGATGTCTTTTACTATACTCAGTGTTATTTGGATATGCTAGATAACTTTAAACCACTTACAATAGAAGTCGTATCATCTCTGCGAAATGTGGTATTATTGGATGTAATACAGGAGTCATACTTCTTAGTACCGTCTCGAAAGAAAGATGAAAAGCCTATATTCTTCAACAAAAGAGAGGAACCAAAAATTGTGCTCTATAATAATAATAGAGATGATACATGAAGGCTACAATTACGCTGCTATAGTCCACAATCCAAAGCCATCATCCGTAAAATGGACTATGATTTCAGAACAGGCCTCAACATGGTAAAGGAAGGCGGACTCCCCTTCGTATTGCTGTTCCGAAAGAAAAATCACAACAATACCACAGTAAATCGAAGCGGAGCTTAGGTTATACTTCACCTCTCCCAACTCCAAAACCTTCTGAATCTGATGAAGAAGAACGATCTAACTCTTCTCATTCTATTTTATGGGATTTTGACACCAGCATTGGTCATGTTCATAGGGTGATGGTATCTTCTAACATGGTGTCTGCCGAATTCTCGAAAGAAGATAAAAATGACGTTGAAGAAGCTCCTGAAGTGGACCCTTGGGAACAAAAGATGGACATTCAATGGAAACTTTGTTTCGAACAACGAGAACCACCTACTGAAGATTAACTTGTCTAAATCGATATTGGAGAGGAAGGTGTATCACGACCAATCTTCATTAGCAAAAATCTCCCAGAGGATGATAAACAAGCGTTAATTCATCTTATTAGTGAATATATTGATGTCTTCGCCTAGAGTTACGAAGATATGCCAGGATTAGATCCTCAAGTTGCAACTCACAAGCTTAATATTCTGCCGAATGCCAAGCTGGTCAAACAACAACAATGGCGATTCAAACCTGAAATGATGGATGCAATTGATGATGAAGTCAAAAAGCTTATAGCTTACGGTTTTATCAGAGAAGAACAACATCCTGACTGGATAGCCAACGTTGTACCAGTCCTGAAGAAGACCGAAAAGGTTCGAGTTTGCATAGACTTTCGGGATCTCAATGATGCTTGCCCTAAAGACGAGTTCCCTCTCCCGATTACTGATGTCATGATCGACAATACATGTGGATTCGAACGAATTTCTTTCATGGATGGGTTTTCTGGATATAATCAAATCCGGATGAATCCTGAAGATGAGAAACATACTTCATTTCGTACTCCTCGGGGTGTGTACTGTTATACGGTTATACCGTTTGGTCTTAAGAACGCAGGTGCAACTTACCAGCGGGCTATGAGTACTATTTTTCACGGTCATCTGCGAAAGACTGTCGAATGCTATGTTGATGATATTGCTGTCAAAAGTCGTCTCAAAGAAGATCACATTCAAGATTTAAGAACTATCTTCAATCTAATGCGCCAGTATCAACTCAAAATAAACTCCACCAAGTCTTTCTTGGGTGTCTCTAGTGGTAAGTTTTTCGGCTTCGTCATTACCTCTAAGGGTATACACGTTGATCCCGAGAAGATCAAAGCCATTCAAGAGATACGTCCTCCACGCAACCTAAAAGAGCTTCGAGGATTCCAAGGTCGACTTGCGTACATCAGGCAGTTCATTTCGAATTTATCTGGACGTTGCAGACCATTTACTCATTTAATGAAGAAAGGTGTATTTTTTGTTTGGACGAAAGAATGTCAATGAGCATTTGACGACATAAAGCAGTATTTAATGAGTCCACCGGTTCTTATACCACCGATCTCAGGAATACCCTTCTTAATGTATGTCTGAGCAATAGATCATTCATTGGGAGCTTTGCTGGCTCAAAAGAACAAGGAAGGTCATGAACAAGACATCTACTATCTTAGCCGAACGATGATTGGAGCTGAACATCGTTATAGTCTGGTAGAGAAGGAATGTTTAGCCTTAATGTTTGTTGTTCAGAAGACAAGACATTACATCATAGGCCAAACTATTCATGTCATATCCCAAGTCAATCCTCTTCGAGTTTTAATGAAGAAGCCAAGTACACTCAATTCTAGGCTTGCCACATGGGCCATATTACTAGCACAATATGATATGGTTTATGTTCCTTAAAAGTCTGTGAAACGCCAAGCACTTGCGGACTTCTTAGCAGCTCATCCTGTCCCTGAGATATCTAAACTTTATGATGAGATTCCGGATGAAACATTAGAATCAAATATGATCTCAGAAGAATTTCCTACCTGGAGGTTGTTCTTTGATGGAGCTTCTAGAATTGGACCTGGAGGTACTTTTGTTGCTGGAGTAGGAATTGTTCTTGTTTCACCCGATGGATTAACTATTCAAAGGGCATATTCTTTAGACGAATCATGCTCCAACAATGTGGCAGAATACAATGCTTTGCTCATCGGACTTCAATTAGCCAAACAATTGAATATTGAATATCTTGAAGTATATGGTGACTCTAAGCTGATTGTTAATCAGGTTAGAGGCATATATGAAGTCCGACATCAAGATCTAGTACCATACCATGAAGCAGCAACCAAGATAGCTTCTTCATTCAAAGGGTTCTTCATCGAACATGTACGTCGCGCATGCAATACAGAAGTCGATGCCTTAGCTAACCTAGCCGCGGTATTGGCAGTTCCAATTAAAAGACAACAAATGGTTGTTATCTCTAATAGAGAACTATTTTGTGTTGAAAATAACCACAACATTGAATTCAGCAACCTAACTGAAGTCAATGTCATTAGTGAGGACTGGAGAGCACCTTTTATTGATTTTGCAGTACATGACATCTTGCCAGAAGATCCTAAAGAAGCTACAAGTATCCGTCGTCGATCGCTTCGATTCTATTATAATTATACTACTAAAACATTCTATCGAAGAACTTTTGATGGATTACTCTTGAGGTGTCTCGCTGGTGATGAAGCAAAGCGGATATTACGTGAAGCTCATGATAGTGTTTGTGGAGCACATCAGCCTGGTCCTAAATTACAAGATCGTATTCGGCGTATGGGCTACTACTGGCCCTCTATGGTATCAGATGCTATTGACTATGCAAGGAAATGTCGTGCATGTCAGATTCATGCAGATTTCATTCATCAACCATCGGAATTTCTTCATCCGACTGCTGCCTCATGGCCTTTTGAAGCTTGGGGCATGGATATAATTGGCCCTATCAATCCTCCTTCATCTAAAGGGCATCGGTTCATCTTAGCTATAACTGATTATTTCTCCAAGTGGGCAGAAGTTATACCATTGGCTGAAGTTAAAACGTGTAGTGTCATCAACTTCATCAAACATCATGTGATATACAGGTTTGGTGCCCCTCGCCGAATCATCCATGATAATGGACCACAATTCATTAGCCAAAAGTTTAATAGGTTCTGTGATGACAACATAATCAATAATGTTGCCTCGACAGCCTATAATCTTGCGACTAATGGGTTGGCTGAAGCATTCAACAAGACCATTATCAAACTCCTCAAAAAGTTTATCTCTATCAACAAACGTAATTGGAGTGATAAACTTGGAGAATGTCTATGGGCATATCGCACTACTGTCCGTAATCCCACAGGTTGTACACCTTTTTCTCTAGTATATGGGTGTGAAGCTGTTCTGCCTTTGGAAATTCAAATTCTATCATTAAGGATCGCTATTGCTAACGAACTTACTACAGAAAACAATGATCGTCTTCGCTTCAAGAGTTGGAGGTGCTCGATGAGAAAATATTACTGGCTCAACAGCATATTGAACTTTATCAAGCCCAGATCTCAAAAGCTTTCAATCGCAGAGTCAGAGTGCGAACATTTCAAGAAGGCGAGTTGGTTCTCATAGTCAGACGTCCTATGACTATGACACATAAGAGCAAAGGCAAGTTCGAGGCAAAGTGGGAAGGGCCGTATGTGGTAAACAAAGTCTTCTCCAATGGAGCCTATCAATTAACAGATATGGATGGCAGAGTTTCTCTGATGCCTATCAATGGCAAGTTTTTTAAGAAATATTATGTATAAAGACAAAATATACTTTATTTCAGAAACATGATGTAAATAAAAGTTTATTTTTATTCATGGAATTACATAAATATTAAGGATGGGGAGGAGGCCCTGATCCTTCATGATTAAATACATAGTTTGCCAACAGTTCAAACATCTTATTGTCTGAACTCACAAGAAACTTACAAGCAGCCATCCTCAATGCCTCTTCTTCGGCGGTCTTTCCAGGTTCCACTAACTTGGAGATCAAATCCTGTCCTGGCGTAGGAGGAACAGTTGAGCCTTCGCGTCTTTCTTTTGAGAAAGCACGGAAGGCTCAGTAGGGAGTATCTCGGTTTCTTCTTCGATCTTCGGAAGCGAGTAAATCTTTGGAAGACATTTTCGTACAGAAGGGAAAGCGATTGACAATATCTATAAAAAAAAGTTTTGTTCTATTTATAGACAAAACAAATAGATAATCAGTCTCGAGAACTGATGCAACTGTTGGAAAGAGGCACAATTGTTCGTTCATTTATAACTGTTCATTCACTTATAATTGACCATTCATTGTCCCTTCTCCGAAACTGACATGACTATTCACTCATTTATTCTTTTCTTCGAGAGTTTGAATAACCATTCATTCATTCAATGTCTCTCCCTTAAAAATCAAAGTGACCGATTACTCATTCATTTATCATAATGAGAATCCATGTCTCTGAATTCCAAATAGCCACATCAAACAACTTACCACATTCGTATTCTACCTGCATTATGTTATCTATGTCATCATATCAAAATTGAATTATTAAAAAAAGGAGAATAATGAGACAATTATTTCTTTATTCCTTCTTTAAAAAGCATAGATACATCTTGATAAAAATCTATTACATCTCTGATTTTTCATGAAGGTCTATTACATCTTTGGATCTTCCCATTTGATAGTGAAGGTCTATTACATCTTTGGATCTTCTTATTTGTTGGTGGCAATTCCTTGTCGTCTTGACCTGAAGCAACGAGTCAGACAATAGAATCAACTCTGGCCTTCTCTCTCAGAAAGACGAAAGGAGAACCCCAGAGTGCAGCAGCCCAAAGATGAGCTGCTATCAATACAACTGGTGGAGAGAAGACAACCCGCCAGGGGAACTAGGAACGAAATCACCCTTGTGATACAATTCCTAGTTCTGCGTCTCCACCATCCAACTCTCATGTATAAAGGCTCTTCCTACCATCTGAGGAAGACCCTTCTTGAACATGAAGAGTCCCGAGCTGTCTGATTTGAGTGTCAGAACCACATGAGCTGTCTGATGTGAGTGCCAGAAGAATGACCTCTACGACATCCAAGTCACCAATGCCAGTCCTGAAGAAGCTTGCTATCCGAATCCCTGTAAATATTAACAAAACAGGAAAAGTTAGCAGAATCTATCAGCAGTGTGCGCCTATCAACAGGCATATTTTTTTTAGCACACTGTACCTATCAACAGGCACATTTTTTTAGCACACTGTACCTATCAACAGGCACATATCAGCACTATGCGCTGATCAAACTGGCGCATCCCAACAAAGTGTGCTGATCAACAGGCGTACATCAGCACTGTATACTGATCAAACAGGCGCATATCAAAAATATGCGCCGATCAATAGGTCTATATCTCTGTAGTGCAAGTTGATCACACTGGCACATGTCAATAATACGCGCCTATGATTGAGACTAAGTAATAAATCACATATAAATCACATTGCGCGCCTATTCTCAGAAATAGTTAGCGTATATCAACAGTGTCTACAACACTGCAGATCAATACCTATCTTCAAAGGTGGTGCAAAAGAAGAATATTCATACCATTGATTCTTCTTCAAGACTTAACAATTTTTGAAGACAAAGCATGCAAAAGAATAACATCAGGATGGGTTGGCGCAAGTGGGACCTTGTGAGAAGCCATTTGTTTTGAGAAAGAGTGAATGGCTCTTTCGTTTTGGCTATCCTTTTTAAAGTATTGAAGAAGTAAAATGGACACGTCATTCTAGGAGCCTATTTTGGGAAAGAACTAAACAATAGGTGATAGAAGCCATATGGTGACTGCCATGTATCCCTCAATAAAATAGTAAGCATTTGAATCAGCTGAAGGAACGCATCTACGTGCACTATTCAAAATCACAGCCACACAACATATCAGAAATTTTAGATTTCATTTGCATAAAGATGGGTGGACCCCTACAGACAAGGACACAAGAAAAGAGAATAAATTTTTTGGCACGCCCAAACATTATTTCTTGTTCTTGCCTTCATCAGGCTGACGAAGGACGGCATCCAATTCTTGCATGTTACGGATCCCCGAGCGACGCATCAGATTAAGGAACCCCTCCGCATCACCGCGTCCTTCGGAGGATGGCCCACCATTCAAGTGATTGAAGACTGTCGAGTCTAGACCAAGACAGTCTAAAAAGTTTGCCGCTCTCAGCGACGGGTCAGCCTCCAACAGATAAGTTGTAAGCGCAACATCATGTCCCGCTTCAGGGGACTTGATTGTAGTGTCAGCATTTGTCTCCATCTCTTCATTCTTGGAGGCCATTGAAGAATAGAAGTAAAAAATAAAGCATAAAGATCAACTACTACATATATATCAACAAAATGACTCTTCATATTCCTCATGGAAACTGAATATCATCAATGAAACTCGGGAAGACGAAGAGGAAGTTTTGTGTTTTCGAGAAAGAGATTTAAATATGATGACCGGTTGTTGACTGGCGCAACTTGACTCAGTCAAATTTTTTATAAAATTTAAAGTATTTCAAACTTTGATACAGTTTTAAGTTTTGAAAACTTTGAAGGAAGACTTGTAGGGCCTAAAACTTAAGTTGCGCCCTGAACATACTAATCAGTGATCAAGTTGCGCCCCAAAGATCAGGTTGCGCCTAATATCAGACTGCGCCCAGTCTTGTTGCGCCAAAATCTACGTGGCGTCTGACACTTAATGGCCATCATTACCTGACAGCATTGACGACTGACACCACAGTGAACGAGGAAAATCTTTTCGAATCCCGTGAATTGTGCCACTCAAAGGGAGTTGGTAGACAGCTGTCCTGTACACTTTGTAAGTTGCGGCTAGGCGCAATCCAGACAAAATCTTTAGTTGCGCCTAGGCGCAAACTGAATGACTTCTGCTCAAAAGTTGCCACGTGTCTAGGCGCGGCTCAATCAGGCGCAGTTGACCGAAGATCGTGCAACCTGATGAAGTTGAGACAACTTACATTCTAAAGCAGGATGATGTGGCGCACATGCCACTAATCTCTCAAGACGTGTCTACTATCCTGTACACGACCACGCGCATCTCAATCACATGATGCCACGCGTCTAAATACAGTTAGTACACGACTTAACAACTGAATGAAAGTTAGCGCAACAGGAGGTTGGCATAACCCAATTTGGCACAATTCAGCCTCGCTCACATCAGAATAACTGTTAAAATAGTTATTTCTTGAACTCTATAAATAGAGTTTCCAATCATTGTGAAAGGATCAGATACATACGCACAGAGATAAAGAACTCTTGCAAAATCGCTGCTGATTCTCCAGAGACTACAGTCTTCAAGTTCACATAATTCGAGGGATAAAGTGATCGTCTTCTGATCAGATTTCTACAGTTATACTTCTCCAGAATTCATTGTACTTTTTACTAATTCTTTTTTCAAGTTTGGAATAAACTTTTTATTTTTTCAAACAACAACGATCGAGAGCAAGTGATTTTACTAGCGTCAGATCAGGGAGCAAATATGATACCTATGCACCCGGGTGCTCGGGATACTCGGGCCCACAAAACGGATGCAAAGGTAGATCATCTGCTCTCGACTTGTGAGAGGTGGTCATTCACAAACGCAAGGAGAGAGAAGCAACCTTGGCGTGCGAGGATCCCTTTCTAGGACATCACTGTACCCAAGTCGCCAACAACTACTGCTGCCACAAGACAGTGGCTCCACCACCAAGGCAGTCTATGTTCCAGCGACCGCAACCTGCTGCGCCTTTCTGACATCATCTCGGAAGCATGATGCCAATTGAAGACTTCGTAACGGCATACTCTCAACTAGACGCATTACTTGGATGTCTCAGTTAGGCGCAGTGTCTCAGCCCGGCGCATCATAATCTTTTGAGGGAGTTCATCATCAAATCTTCTTCGAACAAGGAGATCCATAATTCGCAGTGCCAACACTCGCCAAGAAGGAGGATCGGTCAAATTTATCTTCATCAAGAATTTAAGGAGAGACAAACGAAATTCTCTCAAAATCGTTGCTGATCGCATAGGCGTTATACGGCCAAGTTGATCCAGGCCGCAGAAGGAAGAGCCGCATGAGTCATATGCGGCTAAGTTGATCCAGGCCATAGAATGAAGGCCCCTAGGACAGCTCTGGGCCAAGTTAATTTGGTCCGTAGAAGGAAGAGCCGCATGACAAACTCTGCGGTCCAAAATGCCCCAAACTCCATGCGACCTATTATTGCTGTCTCAAACAGATTGATTATATTAAATGCGACCAAACTGATTCGGACCACAGAAGGAAGAGCTACTCTGACAACTTTGACACATCCTGACAAAAAAGATGAATATAGGACGTGACCTTTCTAAAAAGACAAGAAGTGTCATATCACCAGATAGGGCCCACATGCCTGAGCATAGGGCCCACGTGTCTGAAAGTTAATACGGTATGAGGCATAGGTCCGCAGGGGTGCTATGCGGCCAGGAAGACTGCGACCAGAGCCGCATGAGCCTTATGCGGCCCAGAATGACAAAATATGACTGAGCAGTTCGCTAAGACTACAGGATCTATGCGGTCCAAAAGTCTCCAAACTACATGCGGACTTGTGGCACTGCTGGTGGGACACGTGGCTAAGGAAGACTACGACCTGAGCCGCATGAGTCTTATGCGGCCCAGCATGGCCGAGCACTAAAGGACAAATAAGACCTATGCGGTCCAAAATGCCCCAAGGTCTATGTGGCCCCTCATTGTTGTCTCAAACAGATTGATTCTATTTTGTGATAGGGCACGTGGCAAGTTGACCAAGTCTCAACCACCCAGATTTGCTACAACAAAAAAATCTCAACAAACCACCAGCTGGCAGCAAAAGATCGAGACTTCGTGTGCTGTTACAGCCACGTGTCCACGTGGCCATCTATGCGGCCCAAAATAGGCTTCATTCCGAAATCATTATAAATAGCAAGGTACCACACCATACAAAAGGCTGGCAATTTTTTCAAGAGCAAGTACTGTGTCTGATAGTCCAAGGAGTAAGGCAGAGTTCCTACACTTCTCCCGAGCCTCCACCGTCACCCTCCAGAATCAAAAATAAACAATTGTACTTAGATTGTTTCCTAGAATTTCTTTCTAGGCTCTCTGTTGTACTTTCAAGTTTGCAATCAAATCTAGTTCCTCTGTAGTTCTTGTTTTGATAATTAATGGCAAACACGATGGCGACTCTGCTGGGAATTTCTTTCTCCATCGATGAGAAATTGGTGACGTAATCCGACACGTCCAAGCTCGACTCTACGTAGCAGATGCTTGTTGTTCGCTTTGATCAACAATCATTCAAGGGAATGCTCTCGGATGGGAGCACCAGTCCAGTACAGAAGCGAGCCAACCCGAAAAGAGCCTGCAGGACACGGAAGCCTAAGCTCCCATGTAGACCACTGCTCCTTGCCAGGATCTAGAAGGAACTCCTATCGCCACTCAAGACGACGACCAAAGCTTCCATGCGGCCTCGCTTCGAACCACAGAGGACCCCGCTATCCCCAAATCTGGCAGAGGAAAACATTACGATGCTGGACTTATGGGGGCACAAGGAAAACTCATGCGGTCGAAGAAGAGGCCGCATAAGGAAGGTGGCCGCAGGTAGATTGGCTATGCTGCAGCCAATCCTGGCCGCAAACAAGATGCCCCATGCGACCGCAGACAGATGGCCTATGCGGCAGCCAATCCTGGCAGCAAACAGGATGCCCCATGCGGCCCTGTTTGAATCTCTGTCTTTGACCGTCTCTCATGCGGACCAGACCCCATACGGCCCATTAAGAATGTTGAAGCTTCCAACTTGGACTCTTCCAACTACGCACCTTCGGGTGCTAAGTCGAAGAAGTCTAGGGCAGTGCGGGCTCAACAAGCCCAGTCAACTGTCCAATCTGTTGACCGTCAGCGGGTATCGTTAACTGTTACACGGGCCCCTAATGGAAAACTGTACAGAACCTGTCACACCCACTTTTTAATTTAGGGGTATTTTAGTCATTATGTATTTATTTGAATTCTCTTATTAATTTATTAATTAATGTGATGCTTTGTAGCTTGATTGGTGTTAAGTAGCATAAGATGGTTTGACCTTAGTCATCCTTCATTAAGAGCCTAATATGGTAATTAGAATTATTTTTGACCTTTAGAAATTAAATTAGAATTAAATTCCCTTTTTGGCAATGAATTAAATAATTTTAAGTCATTTTTTATAAGCCTTTTTAAACCCTTTTTGACATGGGCTTTTTAGCAACTCATAGAGTGCTTGGCCCATGTGCAAACCCTAACCCTAACACCCCTAGCATGGCCGGCCACAAGCAGCCCCTTCATTTGTGAAGAAAATCATTAGCCTCCACTAGATCTAGAGCAAACCCTAATTTCTCTTTTCTCCAAAATCCTAATTTTCTCATTCGGAGTCCGTTTCACCTCAAATAAATTCCGTTGCGCTCATTGGGAAGAGGAGAACTTGCTGGAGTACTGCTAGAAGGAGTTGGAGGCATTTGCTTGGGAGAAATCAGCCAACAAAGCGTTCGAGGAATTCCTTTTATTGAGATTCGACTCTCAATAGGTAAACCTTGTTTCTACCTTGTTTCTTCTAAATTTCTCATTCATGTTAGCATCCATATAGGCACCCTTGATCTGTGTATGAAGTTTGGTAGGATTTTGGTTTCGTTTGATAGCGGTATCAGACACGTATCGGTCTTATGTAGCACGTATTCGACAAAATGCCACTTAGAACTGAAAAGTTTTAATTATCGATTTTGTTTTCACGAATTCCTTGCTAATATGATTTATACAACTTTTGTGAAGATGGATCAGAAATCGACACGATTTCAGTGTCCGAACGGACACACACGCTGCACGAGATCCCGTGCACGGTCTCGTGCACGCCCTGCTGTCTGTGCGTCATAAATCGACGCACAGGACTCGTCTCGTGCAAATTTTATGAGCATGTGGGGGCATCTCTGTCCACATGCTCCAAAAATTTATGACGTTTCGTTGAGTGAGCACGGAGAAATC
>JANAVB010005393.1:0-22181 GCA_029216955.1 Iris pallida | reverse complement strand
ATATATTACACACACACACACACACATATCTATATGTAAAATACATACACATACAAATATATATATAGCACACACACTCTCAAATACATATTCAAACACACTCACACACACTCACACTCTCACACATACACGTTCTCACTCACACACTACCACCACCACTCTCATGACACCACCACCATGTAAATATATATATATATATAACAAATATGATACAATATGATACATTGAAAATACCTTCTCTAAAAAAATATAAAATCTGGAATTTAAATGTCTAATAATTAATCACACAATATATATATTAAAAACAAGAGTCCAATAGAAATTTTCTACTAGGACACAAACCTACACATAGGACACTCCTAAAAGTCTCCAAAAGGACACGAAACGGACACAAATGGAGACACAACCATGGGGGTTATTTCTATGGGTCAAAAATAATCCTATATGCATGTTGGGGTGATTTAGAAGAGAGATTATACCTTCCGGGAGAGAGATCCAAATGAAAAATCTTCCAGACTCGACACCGACACGTAGAGATTCCAAAAGAACACGAACGAGCTCCGAATCCTCCCAAACTTGGCTATCTCCTTCCTTTCATGGAGTAGAAGAGAAAAGAAGAATATTTGGTGGAAGAAATGGTGGATTTGGAGATGTAGAGTGTTGGGGAAGAACAAGAGAGAGAAAGTTGTAGATAGAAATGAAATGGAGAGAGAGAGGTTGCTTTGGAGTGAAGCAAAGGAGAGGGGGTGCTCCATACATAGCCGGCCACATCCTAGAGAGTTGGGGGCATTTGGCAATTTACCAAAGTGCCCTCCAAGTCAAAGAAATGAGTGGTTTGAGTAGGGGTCAAAATGGTAACTTGAAAACTCCAAATTTCAAGTTCTAAATCTAATTCTAGTCCCTAATCCCACTAAAATCAAATGGGATTAGTCAAATATAAATATCTGGGTTTAGTCATGACAAGTTGGTCGGTTCCAGTTGGATCCCGATCAGAGTCTAAGCTACCCCGGGTCCCCGATACAAGTCGGAATGAGCTGAAATTCGAACCCGACTCAAATAACCCCAAAACAATATCTTAATTAATAAATAAATTTCAAAAATATTCAAAAGTACAAAATGATAAAAATACCCCTGTTCCTAAAAACTGGGGGTGAAGAGGGCTATATAGGGGGGGTTATATAGGGTATATAGGGGTATATATAGGGGGTCAATGGGGTTGTATAATGGGGGGGGGGGGGGGTTTGCTGCTGCTGCTGCTGCATATAGCTGCTGTTGCTGTTTTGTTTGGGGGGGGGGGGGGGGGGGGGGAGGGCAGCAGCCCCTAATCCCTCCATAGCTGCTTGTTTGCTAATTCCTTCTCTCCCTCTCCAATCTCACTCTCTATACTCTCTCTCTATAGATATATATATATATATATATATATATATATATATATATATATATATATATATATATATATATATATGTGTGTGGTGTGGTGTGTGTGTGTGTGTGTGCCTAACCTATATATATATATATATATATATATATATATATATATATATATATATATAATATATATATATATAATATATATATATATATATATATATATATAATATATAAATATATATATACACACACACACATATAAATATATATAAGACACTCTCTAACCAATATATAAAACCAAATTTAAAACATAAAATAGGCAAAGAGGCATTCATACAAACACATAGAGGTGTCCAATTTGGGGGTGTGACGCCCCAGAACCAGAATACTGGAGAGCGGGGGCGTACATAGCCAGCTACGTATATTAAAATGGAATCCACCTCGCTATATGGTCACGGCAGTCTAGATATATGAGGGTTTAACTACAAGCCAACAGTCTCCTATGGTCATGAACAAGCCTACTGTCTCAATCTCAAGCAAGCAATAATAGTTACAAGATGTCAGAGCATCAAATATACAATAGCAAGGCGTCCCATACATTACATATTGGATGATCGTGAAGCTAGTCGTACAAAATATCAAGACTAGCAAGAGTTCAGTCATACATGATCAACCCTAGGATTTGTTAATCATGTTACAGCCCGTCGACAGGCAGTAAGTAAATATGCATCGAGCTAACAGGTGCTGGTCGGCTAAACACCTCAAAAGAATAATTTTACAATGTAGTGAGCGAATCAAAATGGAAAACCCACTCGTAGCCTGGGTTCCGTCTAGTTGTCACCATTGGGCTGGAAGTTCGGTAGATCTTCGGGAGCTGCTCCGAATTCTGGCCACACAAAACCAGCTGGATCAAACCCCAGAAAGAGCAAGTGCCACAAAGAGGCCACGGAATAAGAACAAAAGCCAGCATATCAGATCATAAAGAAAATAGAAGAAAAGTACCATTAATAAAGAGTACAACAGGACAATAAACGACTAGGGACGTAGAACCATTCCGGAAGCCAGGTTACAACCCTTAACTAAACAAGGACCGGGGTCGTAACCCTTCGCCTGAATAGCACCTTGTCTCTACCCATTTATTGTTAAAGATAAATAAAACAATCATGTACAGGAGTACCAGGTACAGGAACTGGACGAGACTTAGACCAGGCTGGACACCATCCATTCACAAACGGCCAAGCAAATACTACGGCTTACTACTTAACTAGCTAGGGTTATCACAAGCCTAATTACTAACAAGATGCAATTGAAAAATTCCCAGTCCCAAGCCCTGCAGACTATCCAGTTATCCTTCCGCGGATTGAGAGTATGGTTGGCTACATCGCCCAGGAGACAATGTACCCTTAGGTGACTTAGAGGGTGCAACACATGACAGTGTGCTAGAAATGTGCCCCACTCGTCGGCAGGCTACAAGTCTATTTAAAGCGCCCAGATAACGAGATTGCCAGTGACTAAAAATTCTCCATGAACTATAGTTTGATCTAGTAATTAGCCTAATCCATATTCAGTGCGAATCCTTGATCGTGGTAACCAGGGAGTCACGTCCTAGACATGATGCGAGACAAGACAAGTGGATTGCACAAAGCAGCAAGAAGGAACACCCACGGCGTCAGAGTTGGTTATACGAGTCAAGTTAGCCATCACAACAGCATTCAAGTCAAGTCAAGTTACAAGTTACAAGTCAGGAGTGCGCCGCCACGGGCCACTATCAAGTTGTGCAGTTACAGAGATTAATTATGAATCACTGTTACAAGTTAAGAGAGAGCACCTCATCGGGTCACTACTAAGAAGGTCAGAAGTATTAGAATCATAAATCACAGAAATCACAAAAAACCGTACTAGTCATAAGCAAAACACCGAAAACCGTGCCAGGTCGTGTTGGGTCAAGACATTCGTGTTGTGTGAAACAATATCTCAAAACTCCAATCCATAAAAGAGAAGCCAAGTCCAAGGAATAAAACCAAATCACCATGGGCAACAGGTTGCGCTGGGAATCAGATTGCGCTAGGGGGATGGACTGCGCAGGGGAAATGAACTGCGCAGGGAAATAAACTGCGCCGAGGTTGGGTTGCGCTAGGGTCGGCTTGCGCTGGGAGCGAGCTGCGCAGGATTGGGTTGCGTTGGGAGCGAGCTGCGCAGGATTGAGTTACGCTGGGAGCGAACTGCGCTAGGGACGGGTTGCGCCGAGGTCAAACGCGCTGGGGAATGAACTGCGCAGCAGTCAAGTGCGCCAATGGAAGGAAGGCGCTGGAGCTAAAGAGCGCCAGCACAGGTCAGCCCAGCGCAAAGCGCTGGCCGAGGAGTTAGCGCAGTTCGGCCATGCGCTAAAAAGCACAGGCCGAGGGTCATCTTCTCCAATCAGGCCGAGAGAAAAACCTCAAGAACACCAAATTTCCAATCTTCATATCTTGGCCAAAATAAAACCAAATTTGGATTTTCAAAGTTCTAACTAATGTAAAATTGAATTCTCTTCCACATGGAAGCCTCAAAATAAGGAAAAATCTAAGTTCAATAGATCAAAACCAAGAAAATTCAAAAATGGTTTAAAACTTAGATCTAGAAAAATGGAAGCTCCAAATCACAAAATGCCAAGTTCTAATGTTGTTCACCATGGCCTAATCTAGCTAATGGAAAAATAAAATTGAGTCCTTATGTGGTGGCAAGGTGCACTTGCCTATGGTGTTGGTGGAGGAAGGAAAAAGAAGATGAAGAAAATTAATGGAAGTTATGAGGAGAGAGAAAATTAGGTAGGGTTTTAATGGGGGAGGGTATGTTGTGTTGAGGGTGGAGGTTAGCTAAGTGTGGTCCAATGCATACTAAACCAAACCAAACCAAACCAATTCCTTTTCCACAGAATAAAACCATGCCAGGTCCAAAACCCATTTTACGAGAAAACCAAAATCCGCAAGTTAAACCAAAACACAATTACAGGCCAACATCTGAGAAAATAAAATACAGGTCCAAAATACATATAGGCCTAACCAAAATACGTATTCCAAAATACGGACGTTACAACTCTACCCACCTTAAAAGAATTCCGTCCTCGAAATTTAAATCAAGATGCATAGAGATGTAAGAGCCAGCTATACTGTCCATAAATAAGCTACACTAAGCAAACAATCAAACAATCATGCATGCAAGCAAGGGATAGAAAGCATAAGGCATAAGGAAGACATTATACCTTACGAGTCAAACAAGTCGGGATATTGCGATCGGATGTCATCCTCACGCTCCCACGTTGACTCACCTAGAGAGTGATGACCCCAAGCAACACGGACTAAACTAATAGTCTCGTTCTTGAGTATCTTTTCTCTCCGGTCCAATATAGACACGGGCCTCTCCTCATACGAAAGGTTGGTACCAACAACCAATTTCGAATGGTCCAGGATATGGCTCGGGTCCGGGATGTATCATCGTAATTGGGACACAAGGAATACATCATGCATCTCACTTAGCGACGGCGAAAGAGCGAGACGATATGATACATCTCCTACTCGCTCCAGGATATCGAACGACCCTATATACCTAGGACTAAGCTTTCCCCGTACGCCAAAGCGAATGACGCCGCGGTTAGACGAGATCCTAAGGAATACATGGTCGTCGATAGCAAACTCTAAGGGACGCCGATGAGCATCGGTCCAATGTCGCTGGCGGTCTTGGGCCACTCGAAGACGATCTCTGATCCCTCTGACCACTTCAATTGTCTGGGCAATCATTTCTAGACCGAGCATCTGCCTCTCTCCAACATCATCCCAGGCTAACGGGGATCTGTACTTCCTACCATACAGTGCCTCGAACGGAGCCATCTGAATACTGGCCTGGAAATTATTATTGTACGAGAATTCCACCAGGTGCAGGTGATCCTCCTATGAACCACCGAAGTCAAGGGTACAAGATCTCAACATATCTTCAAGAGTCTGGATCGTGCGTTCCGACTGGCCATCTGTCTGTGGGTGATAAGTTGAGCTAAACAGAAGGTGAGTCCCCAAACTCTCTTGCAAGCTGCGCCAAAAGTGTGACGTAAACCTTGAATCTCGGTCCGAGGTGATACTGACGGGCACACCGTGAAGCCTGACAATCTACCTGAGGTACATCTCTGCTAGCTGAGCCGTCGACTGACCAACTCTGAACGAAAGAAAGTGAGCTACCTTCGTGAGCCTGTCAACTATAACCCAAATAGCATCTCGACCAGCTGGGGATCTAGGCAATCCAGTCACAAAATCCATGGTCACATGCTCCCACTTCCATTCTGGAATCGACAAGGGCTGAAGAAGTCCAGCGGACCTCTGATGTTCAGCCTTAACCTGCTGGCAAACCAAACACCGAGAGGCAAACCGGGCTATCTCCCTCTTCATGCCATTCCACCAAAAATGCTGACGAATGTCACGGTACATCTTCGTGCCACCGGGATGAATAGAATACTATGAACTATGAGCTTCTGCCATAACCTCCTGTCTGATATCTCCACTGGGTACACAAAGATGAGTGCCGTGTCGAAGTGTACCATCTTCACGAATGCACAACTCAGGCCTTCTTCCTGCCTTATACTCTGCTCTGAGTCGCTGAAGCTTGGAATCTGCTGACTGCGCCCTCCGAATTCTCTCAACTATGCTGGACTGAACCTGTAGACTGGCCATCAACGCCACGTTGGTAGGAAGAACCACTTCAATTCCCATATTCTGAAGATCTGCCAATAATTCTGGTTGCGCCGTTAGGAAATAAACTCCGGCTCTCCTGCTCAACGCATCTGCTACAACGTTGGCCTTTCCTGGGTGATACTGCAAATCTACATCATAGTCCACCAGTAGCTCGAGCCATCTTCTCTGCCGCATGTTAAGGTCCTTCTGGGTGAAAACATACTTCATGCTCTTGTGATCAGTAAATATCTCCACTCTATCTCCGTACAAGTAGTACCGCCAAAGCTTAAGCGCAAACACTACTGCCGCCAGTTCCAAGTCGTTGGTCGGGTAATTCTTCTCATGATCATGAAGTTGACATGATGTATAAGATATTACCTTCCCATGCTGCATCAAGACACACCCCAATCCTCTGCCTGAAGCGTCGCAATAAACTGTGAATCCTCCGGTCCCATCTGGAAGTGTGAGAATGGGAACCGTTATCAAACCTCGCTTTAACTTCTCAAATGATTCCTGAAACTCTGCTGTCCAAGCAAACTGCACATCCTTGCGGGTCAACTGGGTCATCGGCACCGAAATCCTTACAAAATCTGAAATGAATCGCCGGTAGTAGCCGGCTAATCCAAGGAAGCTGTGAACCTCTGCCACTGAGCTAGGTACTGGCCATGTCTCGATAGCCACAATCTTCTGGGGATCCACTTCCACTCCTCCTCGGGTAATGATGTGACCCAAATACGAAATACGATCGAGCCAGAACTCGTATTTGCTGAACTTGGCGTACAACTGATGCTCTCTAAGCGTCTGAAGGACGATTCTGAGATGCTGCTCGTGCTCTACTTCGCTCTTGCTGTAGACCAGAATATCATCTAGGAACACGATCACGAACTGATCCAAGTAAGGCATGAAAATACGATTCATGAGGTCCATGAATACGGCTGGCACATTGGTTGCTCCGAATGGCATAACAAGAAACTCCCAATGCCCATACCTTGATCTGAACGCTGTCTTTGGAATATCCTGCTCTGTGACTCTGATCTGGTGGTATTCTGACCGCAAGTCTATCTTCGAGAACACTGAAGCCCCTTTGAGTTGATCAAACAAGTCATCTATCCTCGGGAGAGGGTATCGGTTCTTGATTATCACTTAGTTCAAGGTACGATAATCTACACATAATCAGGATGTACCATCCTTCTTCTTCACAAGAAGCATCGGGGCTCCCCAAGGCGATCCACTTGTACGGATGAATCCCTTGGTCCTCAGTTCTTCAATCATCTTGTACAGAATCTCCAACTCTGAAGGCGTTATCCTGTAGACTCGCTCTGATACTGGTGCTGTCCCGGGGATCAAGTCTATAGTGAACTCGATCTCCCGCTCTGGCGGAATCCCTGGAAGTTCTTCTGGAAAGACATCTGGAAACTCTTCAACTATCTAGGGTAACTGAACTGCGGCTACTGCCATCCGCAATACTGGGGGAGATGGTTCCACTGCGTCTCTGGAAAATAAAAACTCTGGCTCGCCTGGAATACTAAAGACAACCCTGCCAACATGGCAGTCATCCTAGCATACTGGTTCCTCAACCAATCCATGCCTAAGACTATATCATAGTCTGCCATGGAAAACTCTATAAATCTAGCGGGGAACTCTCTACCGCTAACTACGATCCGACACGAGGAAAACACTCGATCTACTCCCACAAGACCATTACCAGTAACTATATTGAGCCTCACTGATAATGACTCTGGCTCCAATCCTATCCGTGTTGCGAATCTTACAGACATAAATGAATGCGATGCACCAGAATCAAATAATACCGATGCTGGAGAGGAGTTGACGAGAATAGTACCTGCCACTACCTCACCTGGTACAACTTCTACTTCCATAGTCATCATCATTGCCTGACCTTGTCCTTTGGCTGAGGGTCCCCTCTGCTGGAAACCTCTCTGCCTACTCTGCACTTGGGCTTGGGTGTACTGCTGTTGGTTCTGCTGCTGAAATGCCTGGGCCTGAGGCAACAATGGCCTCGAGTACTGCTGCTGCATAAGTGCTGGTCCACGGGAAGTGCTCCACCTCGCTGATCGGCGGGGTCAGGTACAGTGCCGCTGAAGAAGACGACATAGGAAACAATAAGGAAGGACCAGGACAGATCAACGATACAAGCACATGATCAGGGCAAGAATCTAGGGATTCAGAGGATATGAACAGAGATCAAGGACGAGTACTGATTGAGACATGTATCCGGTAAACCCTCACATATCTTGATTTGCAAGACCTGCATGGGCCACCACTTAAACCATGTGACGCCCCAGAACCAGAATACTGGAGAGCGGGGGCGTACATAGCCAGCTACCTATATTGAAATGGAATCCACCTCGCTATACGGTCACGACTGTCTAGATATATGAGGATTTAACTACAAGCCAACAGTCTCATATGGTCATGAACAAGCCTATTGTCTCAATCTCAAGCAAGCAATAATAGTTACAAGATGTCAGAGCATCAAATATATAATAGCAAGACGTCCCATACATTACATATTGGATGATCATGAAGCTAGTCGTACAAAATGTCAAGACTAGCAAGAGTTCAGTCATACATGATCAACCCTAGGATTTGTTAATAATGTTACAGCCCGTAGACAGACAGTAAGTAAATATGTATCGAGCTAACAGGTGCTCGTCGGCTAAACGCCTCAAAAGAATAATTTTACAATGTAGTGAGCGAATCAAAATGGAAAACCCACTCTAGCCCGGGTTCCGTCTAGTTGTCACCATTGGACTGGAAGTTCGGTAGATCTTCGGAAGCTGCTCCGAATTCTGGCCACACAAAACCAGCTGGGTCAAACCCCAAAAAGCCACAAAGAGGCCACGGAATAAGAACAAAAGCCAGCATATCAGATTATAAAGAAAATAGAAGAAAAGTACCATTAATAAAGAGTACAACAGGACAATAAACGACTAGGGACGTGAAACCATTCCAGGAGCCAGGTTACAACCCTTAACCAAACAAGGACCGGGGTCGTAACCCTTCGCCTGAATAGCACCTTGTCTCTACCCATTTATTGTTAAAGATAAGTAAAACAATCATGTACAGGAGTACCAGGTACAGGAACTGGACGAGACTTAGACCAGGCTGGACACCATCCATTCACAAACGGCCAAGCAAATACTACGGCTTACTACTTAACTAGCTAGGGTTATCACAAGCCTAATTACTAACAAGATGCAATTGAGAAATTCCCAGTCCCAAGCCCTGCAGACTATCCAGTTATCCTTCTGCGGATTGAGAGTATGGTTGGCTACATCGCCCAGGAGACAATGTACCCTTAGGTGACTTAGAGGGTGCAACACATGACAGTGTGCCAGAAATGTGCCCCACTCGTCGGCAGGCTACAAGTCTTTTTAAAACGCCCAGATAACGAGATTGCCAGTGACTAGAAATTCTCCATGAACTATAGTTTGATCTAGTAATTAGCCTAATCCATATTCAGTGCGAATCCCTGACCGTGGTAACCAGGGAGTCACGTCCTAGACATGATGCGAGACAAGACAAGTGGATTGTACAAAGCAGCAAGAAGGAACACCCACGACATCAGAGTTGGTTATACGAGTCAAGTTAGCCATCGCAACAGCATTCAAGTCAAGTCAAGTTACAAGTTACAAGTCAGGAGTGCGTCGCCACGGGCCACTATCAAGTTGTCCAGTTACAGAGATTAATTATGAATCACTGGTTACAAGTTAAGAGAGAGCACCTCATCGGGTCACTACTAAGAAGGTCAGAAAGTATTAGAATCATAAATCACAAAAATCACAAAAAACCGTACTAGTCATAAGCAAAACACCGAAAACCGTGCCAGGTCGTGTTGGGTCAAGACATTCGTGTTGTGTGAAACAAGATCTCAAAACTCCAATCCATAAAAGAGAAGCCAAGTCCAAGGAATAAAACCAAATCACCATGGGCAACAGGTTGCGCTGGGAATCAGATTGCGCTAGGGGGATGGACTGCGCAGGGGAAATGAACTATGCAGGGAAATGAACTACGTCGAGGTTGGGTTGCGCTAGGGTCGGCTTGCGCTGGGAGCAAGCTGCGCAGGCTATGAGCTGCGCAGGATTGGGTTGCGCCGGGAGCGAGCTGTGCAGGATATGAGCTGCGTAGGATTGAGTTGCGCTGGGAGCGAATTGCGCTAGGGACGGGTTGCGCTGAGGTCAAGCGCGCTGGAGAATGAACTGCGCAGCAGTCAAGTGCGCCAATGGAAGGAAGGCGCTGGAGCTAAAGAGCGCCAGCGCAGGTCAGCCCAGCGCAAAGTGCTGGCCGAGGAGTTAGCGCAGTTCGGCCATGCGCTAAAGAGCGCAGGCGGAGGGTCATCTTCTCCAATCAGGCCGAGAGGAAAAACCTCAAGAACACCAAATTTCCAATCTTCATATCTTGGCCAAAACAAAACCAAATTTGGATTTTCAAAGTTCTAACTTGTGTAAAATTGAATTCTCTTCCATATGGAAGCCTCAAAACAAGGAAAAATCTAAGTTCAATAGATAAAAATCAAAAAAATCCGAAAATGGTTAAAACTTAGATCTAGAAAAATGGAAGCTCCAAATCACAAATTCCAAGTTCTAATGTTGTTCACCATGGCCTAATCTAGCTAATGGACAAATAAAATTGAGTCCTTATGTGGTGGCAAGGTGCACTTGCCTATGGTGTTGGTGGAGGAAGGAAGAAGAAGATGAAGAAAATTAATGAAAGTTATGAGGAAAGAGAAAGTTAGGTGGGGTTTTAATGGGGAAGGGTATGTTGTGTTGAGGGTGGAGGTTAGCTAAGTGTGGTCCAATGCATACTAAACCAAACCAAACCAATTCCTTTTCCACAGAATAAAACCACGCCAGGTCCAAAACCTATTTTACGAGAAAACTAAAATCCGCAAGTTAAACCAAAACACAATTACAGGCCAGCATCTGAGAAAATAAAATACAGGTCCGAAATACATATAGTCCTAACCAAAATACGTATTCCGAAATACGGACGTTACAGAGGGTTTTCACATTGGACACAAAACCACATCCTAGTTCTCCTAGAGTCTCCCAATGGCCTCAAACTTGACACAAATGGAGACACAACCATGGGAGTAGATCCTATGGGTTCAAAATAAACCTAGAATGCATGGGAGATTGATTTAGAGGGTAGAAATTTACCTATTAGGAGTGAATCCTAATGAAACTCTCTCAGACACGAAGATCCTTGTAGAAGGGACACTTCCACCTTGCACTTTTCTCCCAAACTTTGGTAGCACCCTCCCTTAAAGATGTAGAGAGGATTGATGGAAGAAATTTTAGGGAAATGCGATGATTTGGAGATGAAATCAATGGAGAAAGCTCTAAAAAATTGGGGAAGAACACATGGAGACAAAAGATGCTAAAATAATTGAAGTGATGACTCTCTCTCCCCTCCCCCATGGGGCTGGCCATGTAAGGGAGTTTGGGGGCATTTAGCAATTGTCCAAAATGCCCTCCAAGCCTCCTTTTGGTCAAATTTGACTTATGTAAAAATTTAGGGTTAAAAGGGCCAAGTTAAAATCTACAAATGGACCAACTAAGTCATATGGGATTAGTCTAAAAGCACTAGACTAATTAGTAGGATTTATGGGTCATGCCTAACTTAAGTTTGGGTCCCATCTAGAGTCTAAGCTACCCGGGTCCCCGATACAAGTCGGAATGAGATGAATCGAACCCAACTCAAATAATCCCCAAATAACATTATAAATAAATAAATAATTCCAAAATACCCAAAAATTCAAAATGACCATTTTACTTCTATTTATGAAAAGTGGGAGTGACAATATATATATATATATATATATATATATATATATATATATATATATATATATATATATATATATATATATATATCCTTCTGGCAGACCTGCATCTCCAAGAAGTGGTCCTTCCTCATCTGAAGAGCCCTACGTAACATCCTCCCCACTGATGACACTCTCAACACCATCGGGTACAGCCTTGCTTCGGCTTGCACATGCTGCTCCGAGCGACAATCGGAAACAGTCAACCACATCCTCAGCCAAGGCGAACTATCGACCAAGGTCTGGAGAGCTCTCTCCCAGTGCTACACACTGCCTCATGGGGGCGACAACTTTCACCACCTTATGGCAACATGGGCATCGGAGTCACATGGTCACCAGATCGTCGCATCGGCAGCCACGTGGATTCTTTAGAAAAATAGGAACAAGGCCAGGTACGAAGGCCGCCAATAGAACGTCGCCGAACTAATTTGGGAGACCATTCGTCAGTTCCGCAAACGGAGATCCCTTTGCAACCATGGCCTGACGGTATTCTGGAACTCTCTTCTTTCCTTGAATTAGCCATGGCGAATCTAGTGTTCCTTTCTTTTCTCTTCTTTTGTCAGTATATATGTGTATAGGCATCGGCATTTTGCGCCTCATGGTATACTTGTAAAGGTTCGGCCTTTCGGCCTTCTTGAATAAAATGGGTGGTTTCTCAAAAAAAAATAAAAAATAATATATATATATATATATATATATATATATATATATATATATATATACATATACATTAGTATACATATATGTATATAGTTAGCTAACAAGCTACAACCCACACACCCACACACACACTTAGCCTAGCAAATCGAGCAAGCCCAACTCGCAGCACACAACAAACACACACACACACACACACACACACACACGTTCACACAACTCTTCTTCTCCCTCCCGTCGGTTACGAAATCTAACCCCTCTTAAACGTGACCAAGAGAGAGAGAGAAATTTTCAGAAAACCCAGCCACCCCAACCGTGTGTACGACCAGAGCACCGCCGTCGACCACCTGAGCGTCGCCGTCAGCCGCCTACCGTCGGCCAGAAGCTGCGTGTGCGCACCACCTACAACAGCCACACAGGAAACTCATTTCAGGTAACCATCTTCCCTATCTCGTATCTTTGTACACGCTCGATCAAATCGAGATCCGTAAATTTCTACGGATAGTCGATATGACCCTTTAGGAGTTCCATTAAATAGATTTTCCAATACCAAACCATGTTGTTTGGAAATTTGACGCAAAATTGTCGAAAAACTATATTTAAATGAACAAATTTAGGTCCCCGGATCGCTGTTTTTGGAGGAGATTTCTCGTCGATCCTTTGACCAATTCAAAAATCCGTTTGAAGGGACTTGTAGACGAACCCAACAGTATGTCTCGAAAATTGATTTCCAAAATCAGGAAAAACAGCGTTCCGAAAACCTAAATTTTGGGAAATTTTTTCGATACGGCGTGCGTCCCGTCAAACCGGGCGACTTGGTCGCAATCCTTAGGCATCGAAAGGCGCATACGAATGTTGTGGATATATGGTATTCGACGGAACTTGATTTTACTGCGTGTGCACGACAAAATCAGTACGTATCCGTCGAGATACCCCGTTTCGACCCTTTTGCAAATTTGCCAATTAGTTTGTGCATGTTCATCGTCTCGAGACAAAACTTGCCAACGAGACCGGACCATTTTTTTGGTCCTGTACGCCAAGTTTGGTCTGATTCTGAGAAGGTCGATCGAAACGCTAATTTGGTGGGCCTACGACCCGATCCAACGGGCAAAATTATGCACGGCCCACCGGAATCCAACTTTGGACATACGGTTGGGTTCGTCTCGTCAAACCAGACCCGTAAACATATAGTTTGAAGACTTTAGATACCGTAAATACTGGCACATTTTTCGGTGCAAAGCGGATCCAACGGCGGACATCGTTTTGGTCCAAAATTATCGTTTTACTCCTGTGTCCAAAATTGGACTTATGGGTAGGCTATCCTAGCTAATTTGACCATTCTGAACACGTTGGTATTGTCTGTTTCAGTATTAGGAGACTATTGCACGAGTTGACCCTTCGAGGCTCATTGAGTGGCAGTTTTGATTCCTCGGTTCAGAACTAGGCGAGTACATTCTCTAATGATTTTCAATTCATGATATTACTATGTTTTTTGTATCTAGTGTAGATATTCATGATTCTTGACACATTGGTCACACAGATTGGTATTTTATGGATCCCGTCATGGGTTGTTATTCCTTATTTACCTTGGTGTACCTTGTACAAGCCTTCTTGTAGTTCTTGTGCAATGTATGGACATTGATTCTTGAGAAGACTTGCTACCTTCTCTTAAAATCTCGTGTCGTAACGAGTCATGGTTGGATCCACTATATCAGTCGGGGGTGGAGGAATATTAGTCTAGACATGTGGTCAATACCCACCTTGTGCATTGTATAGATCCTTGCGAGTGTTAATCATACACTTCACGTATGATTAACCAGGCCAGTAGACCTTGTGCAAGTTCCCAAGCCGGTATCATGTCAAAGCTAATATTCACTCACGTAGATAGTTGATCTTGATTCTTGTACATGACATGTTCATATATCTTCATTCTTGCTCTAGTTTAATGCTTTACCCTTGCCATGCTACTTTCATGTACATTCTATTTTACTCGTGTTTATTCTCTCTATTTACTGTTATATAACACTTGTCATTTATTGGAAACTGTTGTTGGAAATGTGCTCGTTCCAATCCTGACTGGATATGTTGATAAAATTTTACAGATTATGGCGAGGACGAGTGTCCTACCTACTACGATCCTCATGATGTAGTGGGCGTAGACCAGGAGACCCTAGTCCAGCAAGGGTTAGTGCCAGCTGAGGAGGCTATAGTAATGACTCTGACAGACTAGGATTTGACTGGACTTTGTCTCCAGCTTTTATATTAGATATGTTATGTTATTTCAGACTTATTTGACTACTTTGTGACTCACTATGGATTTGTGTTAGCTACTTTGCACTCTGAGTTTATCTTTATCCTTATTCATGCCATTTATTCTTCCTCCATTCGGAGATGACAAGTTATTATACATTGTTAGATAGCAGACCTGCAGTGTACTATATCATTTCTGCGGCGTAGGCTGGGCGTTGTTACGCACTAATGCCCTTACATTGGGTGCGGGTCGTGACACATTTTTATGTTGGCCCATGCAGGTCAGAAGTCATAACTAATGCGATGTCGTAGTGGCGCTCGACTTAGAGTGTTGTTACGAGCCTGCTGTATATACATAGGATATATGTTATAGGTTAAGGATACTCAATCACAAATAGGAAAAACTTTCAATTATTTACTCTAGACAACTGTCCTTCTAATATTGATTCTTGCACTCTAACAGTGCTCCTTTGAGATAATCCATCTTGTGCCATATTGACTTCTTCTTTCGATCTGTCTTTAGGATAGCGAAGACTAGATCTCAACAGTCGAGACCCACGGATACTGAGAGGTCTGCCACATCCCGCGGACTGGATCCATTTGCATCTACTGCAGTTGGAGTATCTGCAGCAGCATTCGGGGGCGCTCCTCCGCCACTTACGAGGACCGTTCCTGAGGTTGCTGCGGTTGCTTCTACCCCAGTACCGGGGGCTATTGTCTCGACCCGCACCCGCTTTTCGGATACGAGACGTGTCCAAGCCAGCCTATACCGCAGAGTCGGCGGTAGAACGCTGTCACGGCCAAGATGCTCAAAATCACAAAATGTAACATATATTGTTCGTTCACATTACTAAATCAATTTTACAAATTACAAGGTTTTACAACTTCACATTTTCTAGAAAATACAATGTCTCACAAAATAGAAAAGACAACTAATTCAACTATCTCGGTTGACATCAGCATACCCATGCCTTCCTAGTGCTAAGAGTGATCGCGGTTAAACCTGAAAAATATTGGTTTTCAGTCAGGAATGGAACAAGTATATTCTCACAACAGATTCAATAAATGACGAAATCTATAAATCTGTAAATAATAATGAAATACACGACGAAAAGATAAGCATGGAATCATGGCAAAAGCTGAGCATGGTAAAAATGACAAGTGAGTATTAAAACAGAGTAGACATATAGCTAGCAATGTATACTGTAAAAATAAAAACTATATCTATCTAGTGAGTTGAAATACTACTTCGACATATAAACGGCTAAGGGTAAATCCTGTATCCCGCACATGAAATGTGCGACTGCTATTAGGCAAGAATAAGATCCGGTATCCCGCACGTGAAGTGTGCGACCGCTATTAGGCAAGAATATTTTGGGTTTGTTTACATGTCTAGAGTATTTTTTTGTCCGACCAGTACTCATGGATCCAAACAGGTCACGAACACGGTAATAGATTGGTCACGAACAACATGTAAAGAATCTATAACTACTATCTCATGTAACATCGTGTCAAGAATCAATAAAATATCAATGTAAAATACTACCATGTACATGATTCATAGAGATAATCAAATATAAGAACTATCAGAGATGTACTCGCCTGAGGTCATGTGTTGGTGAAACCGATAATATTATACCACTTAGTGAGCCACAACAGTCAACACATGCAAAAGTCTCCGGATACTGAAATAAATTACCAACATTTTTAAAATAGTATAATTAGCTGGAATTGCCTGTCCTTAAGTCCAACTCTGGACACATAGGCAAAACGGTAATTTCGGGTCAAAACGGTGTCCGCCGTTGGACCCACTTTGCACCGAAAAGTGTGCCAAAGCCTATGGTCTATGAAGTCATCAAACTATATGTCTATAGGTCCAATTTTTGATACGAACCCAACCGTATGTCCAAAGTTAGATTTCGGCGGGCCGTACACAAAATCGCCGTTGAATCGGACCGTGGGGCCCGCAAAACGGCGATCTGATCAACGGTCTCAGAATCAGACCAAACTTGGCATACAGGACCACAAAAATGATACGGTCTTGTTGGCACAAGTTTCGTCTCGATCTGGCGAACGTGCACAAAGTAATTAGAAATTTGCACAGAGGCCGATACGGTAAATTTTGACGGATACGCATCAAATTCGTCGCATACACGCAACCAATTTGAATTCCGTCAAAGCCCACGGAGCCGATATGCACCTTTTGATGCTTTTGATTCGTGACCACATCGCCCGGATTGGTGAGACGCACGCCGTATCGAAGGAATTTTCTATATTTTAATATTTTAAAATATTTTTTTGGTCAATTTGGGTTGCCGATTTCTCGACGCTCGGTCGATAAAATCGATTTTGGTAAACTGGGTTTTAGTGCCCTATAGGTTGTCTAGGACTGTTGTTAATTGGTTTCCTAGATTTTTCAATGGTTCGACCAAGTCGGCCTTTCGAATAGTGGGTTGGACTGGTTCGGTTCCCTATTTTGAACGGGTTTTTTGTCGACTTTGAGTCGACTTTCTAGACAACCTCGGCGTCTAAATTCAAAATAAATGAAGGCAATTAGAGTCCTATATGTTGTGAACATAACAGCGAAAGGAAATCGTGAAACGATTCAGCGAACGTTGCACACGGTCGAGATAAAGTCGGGTTCAGGGCTGCTGCCACTGTGCGGATGGTGTCGCGCGTGCCTCGTGGCCGGTCGGCGGTCGTCCTCCGACGGTGCTCGGCCGTCGGGGTGGCCGCCCAGGTTAGGGGTGGACGTGGGGTTAGGATTTGGATGAATACTCTCCCTACTCTCGATACATATATGTATACGGAGTTTTCCCCCTCGGGTTCGGGTTTGTGGGAAGATGGGGGCTCGGGTCTGGGGGCTTAGGATCGGTTTGCTTTGCTGCTTCTGGTGTGGGCCAGTTGGTGGGTTTTTTGTTTGTTTTTGGTTTTCTTATTTATTCTAATATATGTATATGTATTTACACACACCTATATATATATATATATATATATATATATATATATATATATATATATATATATTATATATATATTATATATATATATATATATATATATATATATAAATATATTATATATAATATAATTATATATATAGGTATATATGTATATACCTTAATAAATTATAATATATTTACATGCCTATATAATCATATATATCCTGATATTTACATACATACATACATATATATATATAGATATATTATATATATATATATATATATATATATATATATATATATACATATATATATATATATACCATAAATTCCATACAGACAATAAAATTTTAAATATAATCAATATTTTCATTATATAAAAATCATAATTCTATATATATAAAATTTATATAAATAAAGTTAATTTATTATTGTATATATATAAAGCCTAATTCTCGTATTCTATAAACCTATTTAATATCTAAATAGATGTATATACATGTATATATGTGTACCCATGTAGATACTTATAAAACATATACCTATAATATCCTAAAACCCAATCTAGTAAATTATTCTTAGCATCTTATTTATTATATAAAAACTCTTTTATATAAGAAATACTTATTTATCTACTAAAATAATTACATTAATTAAAATACACCAACAATTATCTACATGGACATCTTTTGGACGTACTACATGTCTACATGGGTTTGGGCGTGGTTCGGGTCCAGTCCAAGCTAAATCGGCACAACCGGATCTCCTAAAATCATAATCTTAATTAATATAATTAATTAATCTATAGGGGTTAAGTCGTAACTTAGCCTGGTTTTCCTAGTTGGAACATACTTATGGCTCGGCCTTTCTTGTCATGGCTGAAACACTAGTCAAGGCACACCACGACACTGTCCGTGCCACGATTTCTAGTCGTCTGTTATTTCAAAACTCAACCGTGGCTAAAGTCATCTATTGTAATAATTATCTAATTAATTATTTATAAAATCCTAAAAATCATAATTTCAATAAATAAAATAAAAATGTATTAATATCCGGGAAGGGGGACTTGCAAGCTTCTACCATAGCTTTATATTTGTATCTTTTGCTCTCAAGCATCATATACCTGCTGAACCTTTGGGTCGTACTTGAAAGATCATGACCGGGAGAGGTATTATCCTGGTTGGTGATGTTTGCAAGGGGTAGAGTGTTTTATTAGGAGGCCGGGAATTGAGCGCGTGTTTGCTCGTAATGCCACTTTCGAGGTATTATACTCGGGATGGATTGGTTGAGTAGGCACTTTGCTAACATAGATTATAAAGGAGGTAGGGTTGTGTTCAGTCCTCCAAGGGAGCCTGTCATGACCCGCACCCGAATATACGGGTACGAATACGTGGGCCACGCCCAGCCTACGTCGGAGTATCGGCGGTAGAGCGCTGTCAAGTACCCGATACTAACTACAACATCTAAAGATCCATAACTAGAAATGTACTCATGTCAAATCACAAAAACTAAGAAAGATAAGACAAAAAATAATAACAATATCACTAGAACAACTAGAATCTACAAGGATCATATGAGACAAAAATAAAGCAGAGGGAAACAATAACAAAACTAAATAACTACCAGACCTAGAACTCCTGAGAGACAACTCACGGTGAAGAATACCGAGAACCACCCCAGCTAGCAACATCCTGTAGTCCAATACTGAGGGCACAACTACTCCTAAAATATTATCAACATATCCAGTCAGGATGGAACGAGCACAAATCTCAAATAACAGTTCTAATTAGACGATATTGAAAATGTAGAAGTAAATAGAGAGAATATACAAGAAATTACGAAATGTACATGTGAGTATCATGGCAAGGTAAGCTGTAAATCTAGAGCTAGAACAAGGTAAGTAAAACTGATCATGACATGTACAAGAATCAAGAATCACCTATCTAGGTGTGTGAGTACTAGCTACAATATGTGGCCGGCTTGGGACATTGCACAATAGTAACAAGCCTGGCTAACCATACGTGGGGTGTATGATCAACACTCACAATCAATCAATGCACAATGGGTACACAATAGGCTTTGACCACATATCTACACCAATACTTCCTGTCCCCCGACTAGTATAGTGGATCCAACCATGACACATCATGATGCATGATTATCTGAGTGGGTAGCTAGCCTTCGCAAGAATCGTGTCTATACAATGCACAAGGAACAAGAAAGACTTGCACAATATATACCAAAGAATACCAGGAATAACATCTCATGACGGAATCCAGTCAAATACCAATCCATGTGAACTATGTGTCAAGAGAACAAGAATATCTACATTATATACAAGAAACATAGATGATATCATAAAACAGAATATTATCAGAGAATGTACTCGCCTGTGATGTAATAGATAAGTCGACTGAGTCCAAGAACAGTGCCTCGAGGACCTATAGATGGAATACTGTATCAATATAAGGGTTTAGAATTAAAATCAAGTCATACTAAGTCAAACTAGGTCAAGGCACGTCAAAGCAAGTCAAACTAGGTCAATCTAAGTCAATGGTTGACTTACAGTTGACTTTCGGTCAACTGGTCAACTCCGATCAACCATAGGTCAACTCTAGGTCAAACTTGACTAACGTTGACTAACAGTTGACTTTTGGGTCAACTGGTCAACTTCGGTCAAGTTCTAGTCAATTTTAGGCTTCGGTTGACTTTCGGTTGACTTTTGGTCAAAATAGTCAACCGTGGTCAACCAAGGTCAAAACTAGTCTAACCTAGGTCAAATATTGACTCTACTTTGACGTTCAGTCAAAGTAGTCAACCAAGGTCAACAGAGTAAAGCTAGTCTCTATAAACATCTACAAGGTCAACATATCAATTTCAGTGATGGTAAAATCACTGGAATCGACGGATCTCAAAATACAACAAAAAGGAGAAAGATTATAATAATAGGATGAAAACCTACAGATGTTGTCGGATGGTGAAACAATAATCACCAACGTGTCCAGAATGATCGAAATAGCTAGAATAGCCTGTCCATAAGTCTAATTTGGACACAGGAGCAAAAAGGTAATTTCGGGTCAAAATAGTATCCGTATCGGACCCACTTTGCACCAAAAAACGTGTCAGAATAAAAGTGCACTAAACCTAACAAATTATATGTCTACGAATCCAGAATGACGATACGAATTCAAAGGTATATCCGAAATTGGATTCCGATGACCCGATCTCAGATTGGTCCGTTGACCCGGATATTGGAATCCGATTTGTACGAAAAATGTGTCGGAGCCAATGTCCACTAAAACCTAGCAAATTATATGTTAACGAGTCCAGAATAATGATACGAACTCAACGGTATATCCAGAATTGGATTCCGATGAGCCGGCATCAAAAAGTCTCGTTGACCCGGACTGTGGGACCTGCTTTGTACCAAAATGCGTGCCAGGGTCCACATTCTCCAAACTAAGCAAACTTTATATGAAACGTGCCAGAACGATGCCACGAGTCTACTGGTGGTATCAGAAATTGAATTCGGAGTTCCGGGTTCAAAATTAGGATTTTATAACTTGGAAATTACGAATTCGGACGACCAACTTTTGCGTCGAATTCAACCAACCTAACGTGCTCACAACGAAATAAAACTTAAGGGGTAGGAAGAGGGTTATACCAGCTGCGCATAGGAACCAGTGGCACGCCAGACGGAGCTGCGATGGAGGATACGAACGACGAAGTTGGTTCGACAAAATTGTCTAAAAATTATACAATTTAAAACGTCAACTTTGTGGCCGGTTTTGATGTATCAAACGATAAAATTAAAGGGCGAAAATTGAGGTGAGTGAAGATAGATATACCAAGATTGTGACTGAGCAAAGAAATCATCGATCCAACGGTCGGATTGTCCAAAAAATTCGTACAAAGTTGCTGCGACGAGGTAAACTTTCTGAAATTCGAAATCGCGCGTCACGACGGGATTTCGTCCAAAATGCACGAATCGCTCGCGTATCACGCCGAGGAGGATGGCGCTGCCCGGGGTGGTTCGCTGGAGTGTTCGCCCGGCCTAGGGGCCGGCGATGGTGCGCGACGGCGGCCTGCGCCTGTTGCTGCACTGCTACTGCCTATTGCTGCTGCTGCCAGTGCTGTCTCGCTGCTGTTGCTGCCACTCGCGGTGGCACGCGACGGGGGGCGAGGCTGCACACGGTGGGTCGGCGACGGTGGGGTGCCCATGGCGGTGGAGTAGAGATGGTGGTTGTGGTGGTGGTGTTCGTGATTGTGGTGGTGGCGGTTAATGGTGGTGGTGTTGGTGACGGTTAATGGTGGTGGTGTGGAGCCATGAAGAAGAGGAATAAGTAGTTGAGGAAGAAAATGAAGAAAGAGAGGAGGGGATGTCGGCTGAATAATGACGGGGGGGGGGGGGGG
>JANAVB010005392.1:10000-25975 GCA_029216955.1 Iris pallida | reverse complement strand
ATATTATGTGTGGTGTGTGTGTGTGTGTGTGTGTGTATACATATATATATATATATATAGATAGAGTAAAAAAAAAAGTTTGTACTGTAGCCGAGCTGTAGTACCCTTGGATACCCGACCCCCCAAGCCGAGCTTGGTTAACAGAAATTTCCGTAAGGATATAGATAGAGTAAAAAAAGTTTGTACTGTAGCAGAGCTACAGTACCTTGGATACCCGACGCCCTAAGCCGAGCTTGGTTAACGAAAATTTCGGTAAGGAAATACAAATCGAAAACCTCCAATACATACAATTCAAATCAAATCTTTTCCTATTAATTCATATCTAGATTCTTCACTAGATTAGCACGAATTCGAATCCAATTCTTGCTAATCCTATCCAATTTCAGATTTTAAATCTCATATACCCAGAAAAATGAAAAACTGATTTCTACAAAATTCTCTCTCGATTCTCCACAAAACCTAAATTCCTTGCACCCGAGCCTTGCCAACAACTCAATACAGCTACCCCGTGCCTGCACCTTGTCGTCGACCGTCACATCGCCGGAGAACGACGACAAATCGAGCCGCAAAACAGAACGCTCCGTAAGGTATATATATATATATATATATATATATATATATATATATAGAGTAAAAAAAAAGTTTGTACTGTAGCAGAGCTACAGTACCCTTGGATACCCGACCCCCCAAGCCGAGCTTGGTTAACGAAAATTTCCGTAAGGAAATACAAATCGAAAACTTCCAATACACTACAATTCAAATCAAATCTTTTCCTATTAATTCATATCTAGATTCTCCACTAGATTAGCACGAATTCGAATCCAATTCTTGCTATAATCCTATCCAATTTCAGATTTTAAATCCCATATACCCAGAAAAATAAAAACTAGATTTCTACAAAATTCTCTCTCGATTCTCCACAAAACCTAAATTTCTTGCACCCGAGCCTTGCCAACAACTCAATATAGCTACCCCGTTGCCTGCACCTTGTCGTCGACCGTCACATCGCCGGAGAACGACGACAAATCGAGCCGCAAAACAGAACGCTCTGTTTCGAAAATGAGGCGAGGTACCCATCTTATCATTCTGATTTCTTCATGCTCGTTCGTTCGTTTTCGCTTCTACAAAATTCTATGGAAAGCCCACATAATCCTCTTCGAGGTCCTTTAGGAGGATATTGAAATGACCTATCGACTTGCTCAAAAAATCGAGACGAAGTTGAAGAAAAACCTGTTTTCTGTAGTATTAAAAACTGTTTTTTAATGACAACTTGGAAGCCAATTTGAGAACTGTACATTAGGGTTTGGTAGAAACTAGTTAAAGACAATCATAAACAATATAACCAAGAGTAAAAACATCTTTTAGATTGAAGTTTTGATATATATGCAGGAAGAAATTCTTTGTTGAAGTTGACAGAAACTGCTTCTAAAAATATTAAATTTTTGAAATTTTTCCCGATACGGCGTGCGCCCCGACAAACTGGAAGACATTGTCGTGCACTATATGCATCGAAAGGCACGCATGGATATTACCGACGTGTGGAAAATGACAGAACTGGATTTTGTTGTGTGTGCGCGACGAAATCAATGCGTATCCGTCAAGATACCCCTGTATCGACGTTTTGCAAACTTGACCATAACTGCGTGCGCGTTCGCTGAATCGACATGAAACTTGTGCCAGCAGAACTGAATCAAAATTTTGGTTCTGTATGCCAAGTTTGGTCCGATTCTGAGAAGGTTGATCGGAACGCTAATTTGGCTGGCCCGCAACCCGATCCAACAGGCGATTTTGTGCACGGCTCATCGGGATCCAAAACTGGACATATCGTTGGGTTCGTCTCCTCAAATTGGATCTACAGACATGTAGTTTGACGATTTTAGAGATCGTAGACATTGGCACGCATTTTGGTACAAAAATGTTCCAATGGCAGATATCGTTTTGACCCAAAATTTTAATTTTGCCCTTATTCCAGAATTACACTTTTGGACAGGCTTTTTCTAGAGATATCTTTTACACCGAAAACATTTTTTACGTTTGTTTCAGCATCCGGAGTCATCTGTGAATTATGATTTTTTGGTGCTGCCGCTTGCGACTATTGGATTGCCTTTCTCAAACCACAGGCAAGTATACCTTGCCATAGATTCTGATTGTGCTCATTTATTTTTAGTATATTTATTATTGCATATTTATTTCTCTTAATTATCCTTTTGTTTATATTATGCATCCAAGTCAAACTTGGGTGCAAGCGACTAGATTTAGTCGTTCTCGTTATTTTATATCTTTTTTTGTATGTCGACCTAGTGTTAGTTGACCACCTTATGAGTATGGGATATTTTCATGTCTCCTATGGCCTTGACACATGTGTATCACAAGATGAGTGAGTTATATAGGACACGGACCTGCGTACTCGACTGGCCATCGATACGTATGGGTCGTGCAACGGATAGGGGGTAACTGCTACTAGTGTGTCGAGTTAGAAGCCGTAGCATTGCCAACTGGACAGGCTGTGGATACATCTTGGACAGGAGCATTTGGGGAAGGGGACAGCTACTAGCGTAGGGGCCATATTTACTTTTTACACACATTTGTGGGCCGATAGTGACTCGTATGAGCGCTACTTTCTGCCCCTAGCCGATAGCGACTTGGATGTGAGCAACTTACTGCCATTCTTTATTTACTCTGTTGATCCTACAGCCCCTACATAGAACGTTGTCCTCAAAGTGCATCTCACATTAGACAGTTAGGAGATCCTATAGTGTCATAGTTGCATGTTTACACATTCAGTTATTTCGGCATACTTTTTTGTATCTTGTTACGTCCCTCTGAGGACCTAGTGATCTTTCCCGGATTAGATGAGCAGGACTATCCCCAGGAATATGGAGCAGCTTTGGATCCTTCTTGCATCGATGACAAGTCATCTCCCACTAATACGTAGTTTTCCTTTTTATTATCTGAGACTATGTAGTGGACATCTTTTTATCTTCATCTTTCTGTTTTGAGGAGGTTGGACTCCATTTTGTTGAGACTATTTTTCATAGTTGTTTGGAGTGGGTATGTCCACCCGGCTATCTCTTGACTTCTTTTATTATTGAGACTTATTATTCATTCTGTGTTGAGCTATGGATGAGATATAGTTATTTATATTGTGGCTTATCATGTTATATTATTTACAGCTTATATACAAATATGGGGATACCACACATTGGTGTATTCTTCGTATATGTGCAGCTGGCATGTTGACGTACTTAGTCCTATGTATTATGGGACTAGGGCATTACAGTTAGCCTCTAGTCAAAGTAGTTATAAGGTTTCATTAACTATTGATACTAACACAATGCATTAATTAAAATAATATTAAAATAGTCAAAATTAACCAAATGATATCACTAACATGATTTAATCTTTAAACAGTAACTAAAATAATAAATTTCAGAAAAGTTCAAAAATACCCTCATTTTAGAAAAGTGGTAGTTACAAGATGATCTCCTGAAGAGATTAAAGTATCTCCTGAAGAGATCAAATATCTCCCGAAGAGATAGGAAATCTCCCAAAGAGATCGGAATCTCCTGAAGAGATCGAAAATCTCCCGAAGAGATCAAAATCTCCCAAATAGATTGAGATCTCATAAGAGATAAACTCTAGAAAAGAGATAAATCTGTAGAAGAGATATGATGTAATCTCATAAAAAGATGAATTTCTAGAAGAGATCTAATATAATCTCCTTAAGAGACAATATTAATCTCCTGTAGAGATAAGATAATTTTGATCTCATGTAGAGATAATATCCTATAGAGGTAAATCTTCTAAGAGATAAATCTCTTGTAGAGAATTAATATGAATAATATACATATAATGGTCTTGTCATGACCCGTTACCCAAATTGTTGGGACGGGCCATGCCTAGCCTATGCTTGTGTTAAAGCGTAGTAAGTTATACTAAGTAAAGACAATAAGTAGATCTAAGGTATTAACAGTTCTAATATCATACATTAAATGTTCTTCACAACACAACATCTGTCACGCCCCAGAACCAGAATACTGGAGAGCGGGGGACAGACACAGCCAGCTACGTACATTGAAGTGAACCCCACCTCACAATACGGTCACGACTGTCTAGATGCATGAGGGTTTACTACAAGTCATCAGTCTCTTATGGTCAATATCGAGCCTAGAGTCTCAATCTCAAGAAAGCAAGTAAATATAACAAGATGGTAGATCATCAGACATACAAAGTAAGGCGTCCCATACATTACATATTCAGATGATCATGAAGCTAGTCATATAAAATGTGAGGACCAGTAAGAGTTTTAGTCATATATGATCAACCCTAGGATTTATCAATCATGTTACAGCCCGTAGGCAGACAGCAAGTAAAGTTGCGAATGAGCTAACACTTGCTCGATGGCTAAACGTCTCGAAAGAATATTTTTACAATAAAGTGGGAGAGCAAAATAAAATCCACTCGTTACCAGGATTCCTTCTAGTGGTCACCATTTGGCAGGAAGGCTGGAAGATCCTCGGTAGCTGCTCCAAAATCTGGCCATACAAAACCAGCTGGGTCAGACCCCAGGAAGAGCAAGTACCACAAAGGAGGCTTCACATAAGAACTAAAACCAGCACATTAGTACATAAGTTATAGATGAAATAACAATAGACATCAGTTGAATAAAACGGGATGATAAACGATTAAGAGACCTAAAGGACTTAACCAAGTTACAACCCGTAAACCAAACAAGGACCGGGGTTGTAACCCTTCACCTGAATGGAACTTAGTCTCTAACCAATTATCGATAAAGTAAGCATTCACATTCATATCCTGAGATAGCCATGCACTGGGTCTAGACAAGACTAGACAAATGGGACTTCATCCAATCATTCACGGTCAATCAATGAGTACGACTTGATACTTTAACTAAATAGGGTTATCACAAGCCTAGTTACTAGCAAGATGCAATGAGGATTCCTACGGCCACAAGCCCTGTAGACTATCCAGGTTATCCAGGCACAAGGTTCATGTTAAGAAATATTCAATACTTGTTAGGTGACTTGAGTGCAACACATGAAAGTGTGCTTAGTAATCGTTGCTTGCTTGAAGTGCCCCATATAACAGTGACCTGGAAATGTGCCCTACTCGTCGGCAGGCTACAAGTCCATCAGTAAGATGCCCAGATAACGGGATTGTTTGTAGCCAGAATACCTCTCTATATGAACTATTGATCTACTTGATCAATATAGTCATTAACCTAGTCAGATTCAGTATGGATCCCTGACCGTGGTAACCAGGGACACATATCCTAGACATGATACGAAACTCGACTGGTAGCTTATACAAGCACATTCAATACAATCACCCATGGTGTTATGTCCAATTAGCTATCGCAACAGCGTTCATGAGTTATATGTCAAGATTACTTGTCAGGGATACACCATAACGGGTCACCATCATGTTACTTAACTTGTCATGTTCTTGTCTGGAGTGCGCCACGACGGGCCACTGTCATCTTGCTTTACTTGTACTTGTTACTTGTTAGAAGCGCGCCATGACGGGCCTCTATCATGGTTCATTACATATCAATCATCATTTAATATTCATATATCATGGTTATGAACATATCATCATGTAAGCAGAAAGTCATATACTGAGTGCACCCTAACGGGCCACCGATGTAAAAATGCCAAATCATTGGATGCCCCAAGGCTATGCGCCCACGGGGTTTGTGCGCCTATATGAAGGCCACATATATGCCAAATCATGCCAAGGCTAGCACGAGTCGTGCCGTATCGATGAGGGGGATTAAAATAGGGCAATTAGGGTGCTATGGCTAGGTTACGCCAGGCAAAATGCGCCAGGCCACTGGCCAGACTGCGCCAGGGGCACAGGCCAGGTTATGCTGGGCTAGGGATTGCGCCGGAAGTAAGATGCGCCTGGGGCAAGATGTGCTGGAGGCAAGATGTGCCGGGAAAAAGATGCGCCCAACTGGTTCTGGCAGTAAGAAGCGCACAGGTTGGCCAGTTGCGCCGGGCAAGATGAGCCCAACTGGTTCTGACGCTAAGAAGCGCACAGGTTGGCCAGTTGCCGAGCAAGATGAGCCCAACTGGTTCTGGCGCTAAGAAGCGCGCAGGTTGGCCAGTTGCACCTGGCACTATAAAGTGCACAGGACGACGAGGTACGTTGGGCACTAATAAGTGCGCAGAACGACAAGGTGCGCCGGCTGCTACAGGGCCTCTTTCCCACCAAGGCTGAGAGCCATGGCCAAGAACAACCCAAGAACTTCCAAGGTCCATAAAACTCTTATTTCCAAGCCAAAATGGGACTTCCATAGATCAAAGTGGGGTAGAACGAAATTTTCTACAACATAAAACAATCAAAACTTGAAAATAAAGAAGTTTGATAGATCAAAACAACCAAAATCTAAAAATAACTAATTCCTAGATCTACAAAAATTAAAGCTTTAAAATGGGAAATGACAAGTTCTAATGTGTCTTAGAAATATAAGAAGAAGCTAATAGAACAATAAAAATGGATTCTCTTGTGGAAGCAAGTTGCACTTGCCTATGGAGGGGAGATGTTTTAATGGAGAAGGAAGAGGAGTTATAGAGAATAATGATGAGAGAGAAAAGTGGGTGGGTTCATAAAGGAGGATGGTGGTAGTTAGGGGGTTTCTCCATGATGAACCAACCAAAATAAACCAAGCCAACTCGAAAAAGAACCAAGTTAAACCATGACATGCCATGATAAATCTAAACAAGATTAAACCAAAATTAGCTAGCTAGGCAGGAAAATAAAATACATGTCACGAATTCCCTATACGCATACTAAAAATACGTAGAATAGAAAACGAGGGTGACATCTCTACCCACCTTAAAAGAATTCGTCCTCGGAATTAAATCAAGAGGCTAGAGATGTCAAGCAAGCTATATTAATCATAAGCAACTACGACTAGCAGTCAATCATTCAATCATTCATGCAAGCAAAGAATTTAAGCATAAGACATAAGAAGGATATTATACCTTACGAGTCAAACAGGTCGGGATATCGCGATCGGATATCAGCCTCACGCTCCAACGTTGACTCACCCAAAGAGTGATGACCCCAAGCAACACGGACTAACTTGATAGTCTTATTCTTATGTATCTTCTCTCTCCGGTCCAATATGGATACGGGTCTCTCCTCATACGAAAGGTTGGTACCAACAACCATTTCCGAATGATCAAGGACATGACTCAGATTCGGAATATACCGTCGCAATTGGGATACATGAAAGACATCATGTACCTAACGTAACGACAGCGGAAGAGCGAGACGATAGGATACATCACCTATTCACTATAGAATATCAAACGGCCCTATATACCTAGGACTGAGCTTTCCCCGTACGCCGAATCGGATGACGCCACGGGTAGGCGAGATCCTGAGGAATACGTGGTCGTCGATAGAAAATTCAAGGGGGCGCCGATGGGAATCGGCCCAATGGCGCTGGCTATCTTGTACAACTCGAAGATGAGCTCTAACTTATCTGACCACCTCAATAGTCCGTATTATCATTTCTGGTCCAAGCATTTGCCTCTCACCAATATCATCCCAAGCTAAAAGAGATCTGTACTTCCTGTTGTACAAGGCCTCAAAAGGTGCCATCTGGATACTAGCCTGAAAACTGTTGTTGTACGAGAACTCTACGAGATGCAGGTGATCTTCCTATGAACCACCGAAGTCGAGTGTACATGATCGCAGCATATCTTCAAGAGTCTGGATCGTGCGTTCTGACTGACCATCTGTCTGCGGATGGTAGGCTGAACTGAACTTGAGACGAATCCTCAAACTTTTCTGGAGACTTCGCCAAAAGTGAGATGTGAATCTCGAATCTCTGTCGGACATAATGCTGCCTGGTACTCCATACAATCTGACTATCTGTCTGAGGTACATCTTTATAAGCTGATCCATCGACTGGCCAATTTTGAAAGAAAGAAAATGAGCCACCTTGGTGAGTGTCAACTATAATCCAGATAGCATCTCTTCCTGCTAAGGATTTAGGTAATCCAGTTACAAAATCCATGGTAACGTGCTTCCCTTTCCATTCTGGGGTCGGTAGAGGTTGAAAAAGTCCAGCTGGTCTTTGATGTTCGGCCTTAACTTACTGACAAATCAAACAATGAAAGACAAACCGGGCTATCTCTCTCTTCATGTCATTCTACCAAAAATACTGAATATCACGATACATCTTCGTACCGCCGGGGTGAATGGAATACTGAGAACTGTGGGCTTCTGCCATGATCTTCTGTCTGATATCTCCACTGGGTACACAAAGACGCCTTCCATGTCGGAGTGTACCATCTTCATGAATGCATAACTCTGGTTTCTGTCCTGCTACATTCTGCCCTAAGCCGCTAAAGCTTAGAGTCCGCTGACTGAGCTAACTTTATCCTTTCAACTATACTCTATTAAACTTGCATTATGGCCATTAATGCCACATTGGAAGGAAGAAAAACTTCAATACCCATCTTCTGAAGATCTGCTAACAACACTGGTTGTGCTGTTAGGAAATAAACTCCGGCTCTCCTGCTTAATGCATCTGCTACCACGTTGGCCTTCCCAGGATAATACTGAAAGTTGATGTCATAATCCACAAGTAGCTCTAGCCATCTCCTCTGACAAATATTAAGGTCCTTCTAGGTAAACACATACTTCAGGCTCTTGTGGTCGGTGAACATTTCCACCCGATCTCCATACAAATAATGCCTCCAAAGCTTTAATGCAAAAAACTACGGCTGCTAACTCCAGGTCATGGGTTGGGTAATTCCTCTCATGATCACGAAGCTGACGTGATGCATAAGTTTTTACCTTACCTTGCTGCATCAAGACACATCCTAATCCCTTGCCGGATGCGTCGTAATAAACTAAAAATTCTTCCGTCCTGTCGGAAAGAGTGAGAATGGGGGCCGTCATCAATCTCTGCTTCAACCTCTCGAATGATCTCTGGCACTCAGATGTCGAAGCAAACTTACATCCTTGTGGGTCAACTGAGTCAACGACGCTGAAATCCGAGCAAAGTCTGACACAAACCGCTGGTAATAGCCGGCCAATCCAAGAAAACTTCGAATTTCTGCGATGGTACTGGGAACTGGCCATGTCTCTATGGCTAAAATATTCTGGGGATCCACTTCTACTCCACCTCGGGTGATGATGCGACCCAAGTATGAGATACGATCCAACCAAAACTCGTACTTACTGAACTTCGCATACAACTGGTGCTCTCTGAGAATCTGAAGAACTACACGGAGATGATGCTCATGCTCCGCTTCAGTCTTGCTATAGACCAAGATGTCGTCTATAAATACTATCACGAACTGGTCCAAGTAGGGCATAAAGATACGATTCATGAGGTCCATGAATACGGCTTGCACATTGGTCGCTCCAAATGGCATAACAAGGAACTCCCAATGCCCATACCTCGATCTGAATATTGTTTTTCGGGATGTCTTGTTCTCTGACTCTGATCTGATGGTACCCCGACCGTAAATCAATCTTCAAGAATACTGTCGCTCCTCTGAGCTGATCAAATAAGTCATCTATCCTGGGGAGAGGATATCTGTTCTTGATTGCTACTGAGTTCAAGGTACGATAATCAACACATAATCTTGACGTACCATCCTTCTTTTTCACAAGAAGCATCGGGGCTCCCCAAGGTGATCCGCTAACACGAATGAATCCCTTGGTTCTAAGTTCTTCAATCATCTTGTACAAGATCTCCAAATCTGAAGGTACCATCCTGTAGATCCTTTCTGACATTGGTGCTGATCCGGGAATCAAATCAATGGTGAACTCAATCTCTCTCTCTCTCTGGGGACATGCCTGGAAGTTATTTGAGAAATATATAATAAAACTCTTCTATAACTCTGAAAAACTGAACTGCTGCTATTGCCATCCGCAATGCTGAAGAAGAGGGCTCTACTCCGTCTCAGAGAAATGAAAACTCTGGCTCACTAGGAATATTAAAAATAATCTTACCGATATGGCAATCTATTCTAGAATAATGCTCTCTCAACCAATCCATCCCTAGGACCATATCATAATCGGCCATCGAAAATTCTATCAACCTAGTTGGAAACTCTCTACCGCTAACTATGATTCGACACGAGGAAAACACTCTATCTACTCCCACAAGACTGCTACCAGTAAGTATATTGAGCCTCACTGATAATGACTCAGGATTCAGTCCTATCCGTGTCACGAATCGTGCAGACATAAATGAATACGATGCACCCAAATTAAATAATACTGATATAGGAAAAGAGTTGACGAGAATGGTACCTGCCACCACCTCACCCGAGGCCAACTCCTCCTCTACGGTCAAAGCCATCACTTGATCGTGCCCTCTGGGTGCTGGTCCCCTCTGCAGGAAACCTCTCTGGCAGTTCTGATTCTGAGCCTGGGTATGGGCATACTGCTGCGGCCTCTGTTGATGAAATGCTTGATCCTGAGGCGACAATAGCCTCGGAGGCTGGTACTGCTGCTGCTGCTGTGCTGGTGCTGGTCCTCTCACCGAGGGACTAGTCTGGGCCGATGAGGATGAACCGATATTCTGTGGGCAGGATCCATGTGATCTGATGCTCCACAAACCAAACATAATCCTTGTGCTCGACGATATTCTGATACTACATGCCTTGGCTTCCTACAATGATTACAGCCCATTGTGGAAGACTGCCTCCGCTTCTGCTGCTGACGATATGTCTGAGTTGAATGCTGAACCGACATAACTGACACCGCCCTCCTCGAAGCTCCAATGGTCAAGGCCCTAGCTGACGGGGCTGGGGCTGAGGACTGGGTCATCTGGCCATAGGATCGCTTCCGTCCTCCAGTTCTGTCCACTATTCTCTTGGAGGTATACTCATGCCTCCTAGCTGCTCGTAAAACAGCATCAAAGGTCTGATGCTCAAACTGCTCCACCGCTAGAATGATCTTTAGGTGGAGTCCCTGCTGGAACCGCTGTGCTCGATCAAACTCGATTGCCACCAATGTGGGAGCAAACTGACTCAGTCTTGAAAACTCGTCCGCATATCCATCGACCGTCCTGCTCACCTGCCTTGAGATTGGTGAACCTCGTCTGTAGGTCGTGCCGAGCTACAGCATCGAAGTACTTGATCTCAAACTTGTCACTGAATACCGTCCATGGAACAGGCATCGCCAACCCAACTGCTATCATCGCCCACCAGGTATGGGCTAGGTCCAATAACTGTAGGCACACCACAGCTACCTTCTCTCCTTCTGGAGTCTTGGCTGTATCCAAGATAATCTCGATATCATGGAGCCACGCATCAGCTGCAATAGCGTCTTCACTGCCGTCGAAGAAGGAAGGGTTGAGGCGCTTGAAATTGTTGGCTGTATTGTTCCTTTGAAATCCAATACGGCCCATGGCATCTTGTACTGTCTGGTGCAAGGCATCGTCCCGACGATCTTGAGATGCAATCAACTCCCTGATGAGACCCACCAGGGTTCCATCATTAGGCTCTGCAGGCTAGATGGGCTGAACTGGTGGCTCTTGACCCCAGTAGACATGACTCTGGCAGGCTACAAGTCCATCAGTAAGACGCCCAGATAACAGGATTACTTGTAGCCGAAATACCTCTCTATATGAACTACTTGATCAATCTAGTTATTAACCTAGTCAGATTTAGTATGGATCCCTGACCGTGGTAACCAGGGACACATGTCCTAGACATGATGCAAAACTCGACTGATAGCTTATACAAGCACATTCAATACAATCACCAACGATGTCATGTACAGTTAGCTGTCGCAACAGCGTTCATGAGTTATCTGTCAAGATTACTTATCAGGGATGCACCACAACGGGTCACCATCATGTTACTTTACTTGTCATGTTCATGTCTGGAGTGCACCATGACAGACCACTGTCATCTTGCTTTAAAATAGTGGATGCCATGCACCTAATGAGGGAGATCAAAATAGGGCAATTAGGGTGCCATGGCTAGGTCGCGCCAGGCAAAATGCACCAGGCTACTGACCAGACTGGGCTAGGGGCACACGCCAGGTTACGCCAGGCTAGGGATTACGTCGGAAGCAATATGCGCCGGAGGCAAGATGTGCCGGAGACAAGATGCGTCGGGGCCAAGATGCGCCCAACTGGTTCTGGCACTAAGAAGCGCGTGGGTTGGCCAGTTGTGCCGGGCAAGATGAACCCAACTGGTTCTAGCGCAAAGAAGCGCGCAGGTTGGCCAGTTACGCCGAGCATATGAGACTCATCTCACAGTATTAGTATTTATATACAGATACGTATTTTGTAGTATATTTTATATTTTCTTGGTTTTTGTAATGCTTTAAAAAATTTCCTAACTTATAGATTTTCTTCTTGGTCGGCATACCGCCAGTATACCGGAGTATACCGATGACATACCGTCCAGACAGATTTTCCACAATTTAGGTATTTTCGATTTCAGATATTTTCATGAATAGTGTTTTCGATATTTTGATGAATAGTATTTTGAATATTTTGATGAATAGTATTTAGATATTTTTGTGAATAGTGTAGATGCACCCTATTACCCATTGGATATTTGGTTTTGTTTGGATGGTTAGGATTGACTTAGATCTTCACATCGATCACCATCCAATGGCTAAGATTAACTCCTCCTTCTATATATACCATTTCACTTTCTCTTACCTCTCTCTTTTTATTCTCTTCACTCTCTCTTCATTTCTTCTTCCCTTCTCTCCCCCTTGAAGCTTGTCAAGAGCTTGGCCTTGAGGCCTTGGGTGTGGTGTCTAATCTTCCTAGGAGGATGAGCAAAAGATTAGGCTTAGAGCTTAACCTAGGCAAGTACATCTTGCCAAATCTTGAACAAAAATGTTTTTGTTGTTATTTTATTTTTCTTGGTGGTAAATACTTAGAATTTCCTTAAACTCATTTTGTTAAATATGTTTTCTTATGATTCTCGTATATATGCATGTTTCTAAAATTTGTTTAAGCAAGATTTTGATTTTCTGTTAAAACTCAATATTGACTTAGTAGAAAACTTGGTATCAAGTGTGATACTAGTGTTACCATCATGGATCTTGGTCACATATACATATATGAGTCCCTCACCTAGTTTGTATATCATGGATTTTGAGTTTGGTGGCAATCGGAACCCGTTTCGGTGCCCCAAAAACCTATTTTTGGGAGTATTATGAGATATTGATCTATTAAATCTTTGAATTTTTTAAATCTAATGGTTCCATGTTGCAGGGAATTCAATTCTATGCAATTTTGACTTTTAAAAAATCTGAATTTCGATTTAAAACGAAGTTTATATGGCCGAAACAAGTTTTGACAAAATCTAGTTTTTGTTGCTGTTTGGAAAACCGGTATACTGACGGTATGCCGGTGTATACCGATGGTATACCAATTTTTGTACCAGAAACTTTCTGTCTTTAGGCCGGTATGCCGCTGTATACTGCCGGTATGCCGTTTTATGCCGTTTTAGTCTGTTTTTGCCCGTTTCTGTCCGTTTTTGTCTGTTTTTGATATTTTCTTCGATTGTAATGATTTTTTAACATGATTAGATGATCTTGCATAGTTAGAAAATGACTGTACACCCTATATACACTTGACACTAGCACATGTTCAATCATTTTTCTATGAAATGTACTTAGCTTTAATTATTCTTTCCCACATGATATGATATGTCTTTTGATAGATTCTTTCTTACAAGCTATGATAATTGTTGCCATGCCTTCTTTGCTTACATGATAGTGGCCCGTCGTGGTGCACTCTTCTTACATGTCTTATTTGCTTACTAGATAGTGGCCCGTCGTGGCGTACTCATGATACATGTCCTTTTTTGCTTACATGATAGTGGCCTATCATGGCACACTCCCTATAGTGGCTCGTCGTAGTGCACTCCTAGATTCCAGGTTATTATATTTTCCTGTTGTAGCTTGTTATGGTACACATTCTCGCTTTTTGTCCAGTCTTGCATGTCTCATGTCTAGGATAGATTCTGCGGAATGCCACACCCAGAATCCAACAAGAAAATGTTAAGGACTAAACAAATAGCTTGATTTCTTAGATCATTAAGAATTTCCCAGTTACCTGTTTCCCCTTTGGTCTTGGTCTTATATATATACATGGGATTTGGAGCTATCTGTCATGATGAGCACACTTCCAGCGCACTATCGAGTGTTGCACCGGGTACATTTGTCTCCTGGGCGATGTACCCATTATTATATGTCTTAGGGTACATTTGTCTCCCGGGAAATGTACACAACATTATAGGATACATTTGTCTCCTGGGCGATGTATTCACTATATACCATTGCTCCTTTTGCTTGGACCATTCAGGTAGCAGCAGGTAGGTAATTGGACTTGGATTTCTCAAACTTGCATTTGTTAGTAATTAGGATTGTGATAACCCTAGTTAGCTAATGTATAAAGCCGTACTCATTGCTTGGCCGTGACTATTATATGGAGTCCAGTCTAGTCTAGTTTGTCTAGGCAGTGTCCGGATTTGTTTATTTTTAGTACATCTTTGTTTATGCTTTACTTTTGCCGATAAATGATTAGATACTAAAGTTCTGTTCAGGAGAAGAATTACAACCCCAGTCCTTGTTTGGTTTACGGTTTGTAACTTGGGTTTCGGAATAGTTCCTAAGTCATCTTATCATTTGTCATTCTATATAGTTACCTAGCATGCTAACATGCTCAAGTTACCTAACATGCTCACATGCTCCAGTTATCTAACATGTTCACATGCTCCAGTTACCTAAAATGCTCATATGCTCCAGTTATCTAACATACTCACATGCTCCAGTTACCTAACATGCTCACATGTTTCAGTTACCTAACATGCTCATATGTCTCGACTACTTAACATGCTCACATGTCTAGTTTATCTTTCATGTTCATATGCTTTCTTTTTCTTACATGTACACAGTTTCCATTATGTCACATGTCATTTACCTTATGCTATATGTTGCTTTACTTATTGTCTTTTCTATTCTCGGGATAAGTGCATTGGTAGCGCACGAGTCTTGATTTGCTTTTACTTATTTTATTCTCTATCCGTTGCTATAATTTGCATGCTGGTTTTAGTTCATAGTTTGGCTTCCTTTGTGGTACTTGCTATTGGGGGTCTGACCCTACTGGTTTTGTTTGGCCAGATCTGATAGATGAGCCCAGAGGATCTTCCGTACCTTCCACTCGTTGGTGACTACACGGAGCACCAGAGTTCCTTAGTGGGTTTTCTATTTCATTCTCCCACTAGTTATGTACATTATTCTTTTGTGGCGTTTAGCCTCCGAGCACGTGTTTAGCTCATGTTTTGGACTTGACATTTAGCCTACGGGCTAGAACATGATTTGTATTATTCTAGACTATAGCTAGAGCTTATCATGTATGACTATTACTCTTGCTAGTCTTCACTCTGTATTACTAGCTTCATGATCATTGATATATGATAGTTTGGGACGCTTTACTATTTTACATTCCAGTTGATCTTACTTCTTGTACATTGTTTACTGCCTGTGATTGAGATACCTAGGATTCTTGACCTAGGATTGCCTTTTGGATTATAGTAGTAACCTCCATGTCTATACAGCTTATACGTTATTTCGGAGTACTGGAGTACTTTGGTATACGTAGCTGGCCTGGTCTGTCCCTACTTACAAGTATTATGGTTCTGGGACGTGACATAGTTTTTAGTGGTGGCCCATGCAAGGTCTGATTTGTCAGATATGTGGGGGTTACTGATGTTTAGATATCTCAGTCACAATTCTCCTTTATTGATATCCTTCGTGTTATTCTATATCTCTGATCTTTTGACCTGATATCTGCCTTGATCGTTGATCTTTCTTGTTCCTTCGATTTGATCCTTGTGTCCTTTAACTTTCAGGGGTACTGTTCTTAATCCTTTCGATCATCTTGTTTGGGTTCTGCCGATGGCAGGTCAACATCCTTCTGTTAGGCCAGTTATGGAGGAT
>JANAVB010005392.1:0-5000 GCA_029216955.1 Iris pallida | reverse complement strand
CCGTTCTGTCGACGAGTATACGCCAGAGTTTAGTCGTCTGAGCCGTTTCGCTCCTAGTCTGGTTGCAGACCCAGAGAGATGACTCGTATGTTTTGCCATGGTCTAGTTCCAGACATTGGCATTCTTATAGTAGCGAACGGTACGACTGACTACTACCAGAGCCTAGAGTTGGCCCGGAGCATTGAGGAGCGTCTTCTGTCTTGCAAGAGGTCGGCTTCTGTACACTACGAGGGACCATCCAAGCGTCAGGCTTTCCAGCAGAGAGCACCGATGTCGCACCAGCAGACATATCGCCCCCTACATCACATCATCCGACCCCGCCAGTTAGAGCCCCGGGACCCAGGCAGCAGCAGAAGGGAATCTTGTGTACATTCTTTAAAAGGGTAGGCCATGACTCTTTCGTTTGTAGGAAGAAGTTGGGGCAGGATTTAGCTTGTGGGTCTGCCACCTATTAGCTTAGAGACTGCCTGGTAGCGAAGACTAGAGGGCCGCTTCTGACTCAGCAACAAAGGTTTGGGCAGCATCTGCAGCAGCAGAAGGAACCTCAGGGGAAGGCTTATAGTCTAGCCCTTGAGCCGGAGCCGGAGCAGATTTCGGAGCCAGATTATTTAGCTGACGTCATCACAGGTCATGTTTATTTGCATACTTTTCTAGCTCTATGCTTGTTTGATTGTGGTTCATCTCATAGCTTCCTGTCATTAGAGTTTATGCATGAACACCACTTAGTATCTATACCTACTGCGGTGATTAGTAGAGTAATGATGTGAGGAGGTCCAGTACCCATTAGAGCTATCTATAGATGCTCTATTACTATATCTGGGAGAGAGTTTGAGGGGCAAATCTTTGTGATGCCACTCCCCGGTTATGATATTATATTAGGGATGGACTGGCTTAGTTATGCCCATGTAGCTATAGACTGTCATGAGGGCAGTATTCTGTTCAGTCCCCCAGGCACAGCATCATTCCGAGTTAGGAGGACAGGGCCGGAGATCAGCCTAGAGCCGAACTGTTGTGCGACAGTTGGGGACGTAGCACCGCCACACCCTATCATTAGGGAGTTTATGGACGTATTCCCAGAGGATCTTCCAGGACTTCCACCTGACAGAGATGTGGAGTTCATTATAGATTTAGTACCGGGTTCATCACCAGTATCGCAGGCTTGCTATAGAGTGAACCCCAAGGAGGCCGTAGAGATGAAAGAGTAGATTGATGACCTATTGAAAAAAGGTTTCATTCGATCTAGTGCTTCCTCTGGGGAGCACCAGTGCTCTTTGTGCCTAAGAAGGATGGTACGGTTCGGTTGTGTATTGACTACCGGGCCTTGAATGCCATCACCATTAAGAACAAATATCCTATGCCCAGGATAGATGATTTGTTCGACCAGTTGTGTGGGGCGAAGGTGTTTCTAGGATAGACTTGAGATTCGGGTACCACCAGGTGAAGGTCATGGCAGCAGACATCCAGAAGACGGCATTCAACACGAAGTACGGGCAGTACGAGTTTCTGGTGATGCCATTTGGTCTCACAAATGCGCCAGCTGTCTTTGTGAATTTGATGAATAAGACATTCCACCAGTATCTGGATAAGTTCATCGTAGTGTTCATCGACGACATCCTGATATACTCGAAGATGCCGGAGGAGCATGCAGAGCACTTGCGGACAGTTTTAGGGATTCTGAGACAGGAGAGGTTGTTTGCCAAGTTGTCAAAGTACGAGTTCTTTTTAGACGAGTGGAGTTTCTCGGCCATGTTGTTACTGGAGAGGGAATTTCGGTGGATCCCAGGAAGATTGCTGCAGTTGAGACATGGAAGGCTCCGACGTCAGTTTCAGAGATCAGGAGCTTTTTGGGTTTAGCAGGCTATTATAGAAAGTTCATCCAGGACTTTACTAGGATAGCTGAACCCATGACGAAGCTGACGCAAAAGGACGTAGAGTACATCTGGTTAGAGGACTGCCAGGCAGCGTTTGAGGATATGAAGAGGAGGCTGACGATCGATCCAATTCTGACTTTACCTTCAGGTTCTGGAGGTTTCACCATTTACAGCGATGCTTCAGGAAAAGGGTTAGGATGTGTCCTACAGAAGCATGGGAAAGTGATTGCTTATGCATCTAGGCAATTACGGACTCATGAGAGGAACTATCCTACCCATGACCTAGAGTTAGCTGCGGTGATCTTTGCACTCAAGTTATGGAAACATTACTTATACGGAGAAAGTGTGGAAATCTTTACTGACCACAAAAGCTTGAAGTCTGTGTTTACGCAGAAAGAGCTGAACATGAGGCAAAGGCGATGGTTGGAGTTGATGAAAGACTTCGACATCGATTTACAGTATCACCTCGGGAAGGCAAATGTGGTGGCGGATGCGCTGAGCAGGCATCCGATGGCATGGTATCTGATGATAGATCGATATTTGTGGGAAGATCTAGAGAAGCTCGGTATCGAGCTAGTTCGGCCAGGACCAGTGATATAGATGATGGCGCTTGACATTCAGTCAGGTTTGATGGAGCAGATCAGGGAGGCACAGACTACAGATGAGAGCCTTCGCAGACTTCGAGCCCAGGCTTTAGCTGGATTGCTGGATGACTTTACTATAGCAGAGGATGGATCCTTGAGGCATGGCAGCCGATTATGCGTGCCGAAGGGAGAGCTGGTAGAGGTAGTCTTGTAGGAGGCACACCGATCGAGATATTCTATTCACCCTGGTGCTAACAAGAAGTACCGTGGCTTGGGAACATGTTTGGTGGCACGGATGAAGAGGGATGTATCACGTTTCATTTCGAGATGCCTAGTTTGCCAGCAGGTCAAGGCGGAGCGCCAGAGGCCAGCTGGTCTGTTACAGCTGTTACCCATTTTCGAGTGGAAGTGGGAACACATTATGATAGACTTCGACTCAGGGCTTCCTCGTTCCCAAGGAGGGAAGGATGCCATTTGGGTCATCGTGGACAGGCTGACAAAGTGTGCGCACTTCATACCCTTCAAGGAGGAGCTTTCCACCGAGAAGTTGGCAGAGCTATACATGCAACAGATAGTTCGCCTACATGGAGTGCCAGTGAGTATCGTATCGGACAGAGACAGCAGATTCACATCCCACTACTGGAGGAGCTTGTAGGAGGAGTTGGGCAGTAGGCTCAAGTTCACTACGGCGTACCACCCGCAGACAGATGGGCAGTCAGAGAGGACGATACAGACACTGTAGAATATGCTAAGGACCTGCGTACTGGACTTTGTAGGATCATGGGAGAGCCATCTGCACTTGGTAGAGTTTTCATACAACAACAGCTACCAAGCCAGTATCGGTACGTCTCCTTTTGAGGCGCTATGTGGACAACGATGCCGTACACCGCTCTTTTGGGATGATGTTGGGGATAGAGTTATGCTTGGGCCAGAGATGATCACGGATGCAGCAGAGAAGGTCGAGATGATCAGAGACAGGCTCAGAGTAGCTCAGGACAGGCAGAAATACTGGACTGATGCTAGTCGCAGACCGATGGAGTTTGCAGACGGTGATATAGTACTAGTGAAGATATCACCTACTAGAGGGACGATCCGGTTCGGATGAGGAGAGAAGCTGAGCCCCAGATACATCGGACCGTTCGAGATACTTGGCAGGATTGGAGAAGTAGCTTACAGGGTTGCACTTCCACCCAACCTAGCAGGAGTTTACGACGTCTTTCACGTATCTCAGCTGAGGAGATATGTTACGGACCCCAGTCATGTGCTAGATCATTCAGAGTTGGAGGTCGGACCGAGCCTTACAGTTACTGAGCAGCCAGTGGAGATATTAGACAGGAGGGAGAAGAGGCTGAGGAACAAGGTTATACCCTTAGTACGAGTATCTTGGAGCCGGCACTCCCCAGGTGAATCTACTTGGAAGAGGGAGTCGGACATGAGGGAGAGATACCCTTACTTGTTCGACCCAACCGCTGCGAGGGAACCATCCGTTCCCGCTTGATACCTTAGAGGTTAGTTTCAATCGTAGCCTTAGTCATTTATTTGCATTGCTTGCTATATTAGAATAAATATAGGATCTTCAATCCTTATGAATTTCGAACGAAATTTTTCAAGGAGGGAAGACTTGTCAACCCCTTTTTTAATTTTTGTTTAATTAGTGTTAATTAGTTGTTAATGTCATTTTTAGCCTTAAAATAATTTAATATGATTTTAGGAATTTTTCTACAATTTTTAAAATAATTTTTAAATGAGTTTTAATAGCTTAAATACCATTTTATAATTTATTGAATATTTTAAGGGAGTTTTGCAATTTATTAAAATGTTTTAATAACTATTTATAATATTTCAAATTGTTTAGAAGTCAATTTGTAATTACTTAAATTGTTTCAGTAATAGTTTGAAATTAAATAAATTATTTTAATACGGAATGTAAATTATTATTTGCATTTACCTACTAGAGGGACCTAATTAAATCCTAGAATCCTAAGGACCCTACTGCAAAACCCTCATCACCCCCCCCCCCCCCCAGACCTAGCCAGCTGCCCGACGACTGACCGACGACTGACGCCGACCTGCCCCCGCCATTTTCGGCCGACCTAGCCCAGCCCGACCGACTCAAACCCCCCAATAAGAACCCCAAGACTCAACCCTAACCCTAGCACAACCCATGACTGACCAACGCCCCCACAACCCTCTTCATCCCCAAACCCACAACCGGATCCCTAACTCCGGCCACCTACCCAGAACCGCCTCTATAGCGACCTTCACCACCAACAACCACCGCCAACGAGTTCGCCGTGACAAGGTGAGTCTAGCGCCCCACTCCGCCGCGACCACGTCGCCTCAGCCGCCGTCCAGTACCCTCAAAACCCATCAAGAAGTCGGACACGAAAGTAGCAGTGTGGTAACCGTGTCGTACGTGTCTCGTACACACGTATATGGTTCGCTCGGACACGAGGATCCTAGCCCAGTGCTCGGACACGCGAGACTAGACTCGTGCGTGTCATGCTAGCCTAGGACACGCGATCTGTGTCCCTAACTGTCAGGA
>JANAVB010005391.1:0-40768 GCA_029216955.1 Iris pallida | reverse complement strand
AACCGATTTTGTTGCATGTGCGGACGAAATCAGTACGTATCCGTCGAGATACCCCCGTATCGACCCATTGCAAATTAACTCACAACTTTGTGTACACTCATCAAATCGCGACAAAACTTGTTCCATTGGACTCGAAATATGTTTCTGGTCCTATGAGCCAAGTTTGGATAAATTTTGAGAAGGTTAACTGGGACGCAATTTTGGCGGGCCCACGATCCCACTCAACGGGCGGTTTTGTGCACGGTCCACCGGAATCCAAAATTGGACATACCATTGGGTTCGTCTCATCAAAACAAAACTGTAGACATATTTTTTGACGACTTTAGAGGCTATAGTTTTGGGCGCACATTTCGGTGCAAAGTGGGTCCAACGACGAACATCGTTTGGACCCAAAATTATGATTTTGCCCCTGTTCCAGAATTTAACTTTTAGACAAGCGTTTCCTATGCATATCTCATATTCCAAACTCGTTCGTGATATTTCTTGCTGCATCCAGAGTCATCTGCGGGATTTGGCTTTTCTTGCTTCGTTTATTTGTCTGTTCGAGCTAGTGGATTATTCTCTTTTGCATATAACCTCAGGCAAGATACCTTGCTATTATACTGTTTACATTCAGTCTGCATTTTATTATATATCACTGTTCATTATTTCTAGTTATTACAGTTCCTGATTTACTATATGCTCAGTGATTATTAGTTACATTGTTACTATCCTTTGATTGCATATATAAGAACCTAGAGTTAGGGGACTACCGTTTGTAGTGTATTGCATATGCCTCGACATAGTTGTACCAAGAGGATGTGTGAGACGAGTAGCATGTATAGGTCATTGCGTATGGGCTGATGCTCCATGTGCATGCGTTAGGGCTAACTGCTAATAGAGGCTTGTTAGGAGACTTAGCAGTTAGTAGAGGTATATGAGACATGGATGTGACTCTGTTAGTCATTGGATGGGAAGAACAGCTCCTTAACGTATGGGTCCTTTATGAACTTTTCTATTACTCATCCTGCTAGCCTCTGACATTTGAGGAATGTTATGCTTTGAGGTCCCTGGTATCCTGATGGGACTATACCTGAGATTACTGCTACTGAGACAGATACCCATACGTTAGAGGTTTGTTCTTAACTGCATGAATATAGTAGTACAGTTAGATTACCTTATTGTTGTCTTATCACTTATTTTCTTTGTAGCATATTTTGTATTCAGTATTTATGGCATGTTCTTCATGTATCTTGTTACGTCCCTCTGAGGACCTGGTTATCTCTCCAGGTGTGTGCTTCTGTGATATTGCAGGTGTTCTAGTCGAGGTCGCGATCTTCTCTATTCATTCAGAGATAACGTGTCTTGGGTCTTTTATTGCTACTCCCGCCAAATCATTTTCGTTTCCATGTATATTTTTCCTTACTTGTTGGTAGTGGATTTGTCTCCGCCCAACGTATTGTACAAAGACTTATTACAATTGATTATATGATATCGTTTATTCATTATTTGTGGATGAGATTAGATTACTCTTGGTTTATTGCATCTTACAGCTTATGTATTCATACGAGGTTTCCATATATTGGAGTATACTTCGTATGTATGCAGCTGGCATGGATACGTACCTAGTCCTAATATTTTGGGACTGGAGCATTACAAAGGAATACAATAACCATAAAAAGATTCGCAAACTACTACAAGCTCTCATGAAGAAAATAATTCCAAAGGTTACCGTAATTATTGAAGGAAACGATCTCACTACTATGTCTCTTGAAACGCTCATGGGTAAGCTACTCACTCATGAGATGGAACTTCAAGACTTTGAAGAAGTTACACCAAATGAGAAGTCAATCGCCCTAAAAACTCAACACAGAAGCTCTGTCGAAGAAGATTTCGACGACAATGATTCTAACTCTGAAGATCAAGCTCTCCTAGTAAAGAAGTTCAAAAAGTTCATAAGATTCAACCGAAGAACAAAGAGCATAATAACAACACTAGCAATAATGAAGAAGATCCAATCTGCTACGGTTGCAAGAAGAAATGACAAATCAAAAAGGATTGTCTGATAGCATCATCATCATCCACGAAAAGTAACAAGTATGAAAAGGGTTACCTGAAGAAATTAACATCCAGAAGGTATGGTAACACAAGCATATGGCATGAAAGTGAAGCCAGCGACTCAGAAGATGAACAATCAGATGATGTTGTAAATGTATGCTTAATGGCATATGATCAAGTAAACAGTAACCCCTGTTTGATACATATGATGATTTTATCTTTGATCAGTTAGGTGAAGCCTTTAGTGACCTCTTAGGTGACTACAGAAAACTGTGTAGCAAATACCAAAACTTTAAGAAGGTACTCAAAAAGTACAAGGGTAAAATAGGAAGACTTATCAACCTACTAGCTGAGGTTAGAAGTAATAATAATTCTAGTGAGATAAGTGAGCTTTCTTCTGTCAAGTTGCAGTTACGCGAGACCACATGTCTATACGAAGAGAAAGACAAGACCATTACCAAACTAGAGAAAGACTTACTTAAAGGGAAGAAGAGTCTTCAGCAAGCACTATTCAGAAATGATGCACTCACCGCTGACTATAATACACTTTATGACACTTCCAAAAAGTTAAAAATTAGGTTAGGAAAATAGCCTGAGGTTGCTGCTTCCTATCCAAACACGTGTCACTTACCGAAACACCGATGTCGGACCATACCCAACCAAATCGTTGCCCAAGAAGACTAATAGGCATACATTCTATTATAAATATCCAACTAAAAAACTAATACCTACCAATCATGCACAAACACTGCATCTAACACTCAACATGCTAGATGTCATTATTCTGGCACCATTGGTCATATCTCTCCTACATGTAGAGTAAGAAAATTAGTGATTTGAAGATACGTGCATAGATACCAAAGACTAATATTTTAGGACCCTACAAGAAATGGGTACCAAAAGTTTCATCTACAAACTCTTTTGTAGGTAGAACACCCTACGCATGCTAAAAGCAAATGGATCCACGACAGTCCTTGCTCATGGCACATGATCGGTAACGTTTTATTATTAGCAATACTGTCGAAGAAGAAAGAAGGATACGTCTCCTTTGGTAACAATCTTAAAGGGTATATAGTAGGTATCGACAACATTGGTAAGGCTCCCTATCCTGCGATTAAAGATGTCTGTTTAGTAACCGAGTGAAAACATAACCTACTCAGAATAAGTTATTTAGCTGACCATGGTTATGGTATTAACTTTGTCAAAGACAAATGTACTGTAGTTGATAGCTCAACTGGTAGTACTATCTTTGAAGGTATTAGGGAAGACAATATATATGTTTTCTATTTGTTGGAAAATGCTAATAATGCAGCTAGATGCTTAATCGCCAAAAATGATGAGCGTCAACTATGACATATGAGACTCGATTATGCAAACATGGACACAATTTCAAGACTATCCACAAAGAAATTGGTATAAGACTTATCGGACATCACCTTCAAGAAAGATACAGTATGTAGTGAATGCAAAAAAAACAAAGCTACTTGATCCAGATTTAAGTCCAAGAATGCTGTAAGTACCACTAGACCTCTATAATTACTACATATAGATTTATTTGGGCCTAGTAGAATTGTTAGCCTAGGTGGTAAGTTATATACTTTTGTAATAGTAGATGATTTCTCTAGATACATGTGGGTATATTTTCTTGTACGCAAAAACGATGCATTTTCTGAATTCATCTACTTCTGCAAGAAAGTTCAAAATGAGAAAAGATTTATGATCACTCATATTCAAAGTGATCATAGCGACGAATTTAAGAATACAGAGTTTGAGTAATTTTATGGCACACACAGTTATCTGTATGTGTTCTCCTACCCTAGGACTCTACAACAGAATGGAGTTATGGAACATAAGAACACGACTCTATCTGAAATGGCAAGAGTTATGTTTAACCAGTTTAGTCTACCTAAATACTTTTGGGCTGAAGCTGTCAATACAGCTTGTTATGTTCTCAATAGGGTTCTAATTCGACCTAAATCGAAGAAGACTCCTATGAGTTATGGTTTGATAGAACACCCTCAATTTCTTCAAAATCTTTGGTTGCAAATGATTTATTCTTAATACTAAAGATAATTTGGAAAAGTTTGACGAAAAGGCCGATGAAGGTATATTTTTTAGGTTATACGACTAAAAGAAAGGGTACCGAGTCTTCAACAAAAGGACCATGATCATCGAAGAGTCAATGAACGTCACTTTTGACGAACTAAATCAATAGACGATCGACAATGATGATGAAGACGTCAGTACACCGAGCACAGCACCTGCAGAACCTTCAAGCATATCACCTGCAGAACCACCAAGCAGAGCACGTGCAGAACCAGAAGTCGGAACCAGCTACCTTGAGAGTCTGCCGAAAAAAATAAAGTATATGGCTGACCATCCCAAGAAATTGGTAATAGGTGAGATTACTAGGGGTGTAAGTACTCGTTCCTCTAATAGGGATACATTTTCCTGTGTTGCATTTATTTCACAGGTAGAACCTAAAACTATTGAAGAAGCATGTAGCGATAATTTTTGGTTAGACGTTATGCAAGAGAAACTAAACCAATTTTAACAGAATCAAGTTTTAGAACTTGTTCCCAAGCCCATTTGTTCATCCGGTTATTGGCACCCGCTTGGTATTCAAAAATAAACTCAATGAGAATGGTTTAGTCACTCGTAACAGGGCCCGGCTCGTAGCTCAAGGATACAACCAAGAAGAAGGTATCAACTACGATGAGTCCTATGCCCCAGTTGGGAGATTAGAATCCATTCACATGTTATGTACATTTGCATATTTTCATAATTTCAAACTTTTTCAAATGGACGTAAGAAGTGCATTTCTTAATGGTTTTATAAAAGAAAAAGTTTATGTAGCTCAAACTTTAGGATTTACTGATTTAAAAAATCCTGACTATGTTTTAAAGCTAAAGGAAGCCTTATACGGTCTGAAACAAGCCCCTCGTGCTTGGTACGATCGTTTAAGCTCTTTTCTATTTGATAATAGTTTTACAAAATAGAACGTTGACACTACACTGTTTATAAAATCTTTGAAAGGAAATCTTCTTTTAACTCAGATTTATGTTGACGATATTATATTTGGATCTACTGAAAAGTCTCTTTTCAAGAATTTTCAAAGTGTATGCAGAATGGGTTTGAGATGAGCATCAGATTTATGTTGATGATATTATATTTGGATCTACTGAAAAGTTTTTTTGTCAAGAATTTTCAAAGTGTATGCAGAATGGGTTTGAGATGAGCATGATAGGAGAACTCAAATTCTTTCTTGGACTGGCAAATCCAACAAACCAGCAATGGAGCGTTCATTAATCAAGCTAAGTACACAAAAGACTTACTAAAGAAGTTTGATCTGGAAATCATCAAACCTTTTGGCACTCCGATGAGAATATCAACCAAGCTTGATATTGATGAGCAAGGTAAACTGATCGACATACGTAAGTATCGAGGTATGATTGGTAGTTTACTTTATTTAAATGCTAGTCATTCTGATATAATGTTTAGTGTTTGCTTGTGTGCACGTTTTCAAGTTAAACCTAAGGAATCAAACTTGTGCGCAGTTAAGCATATCTTTCGATACCTTAAAGGCACTTCTTCTGTCGGCTTATGGTATTCCAAAACTATATCCTTTTACCTAACTGGTTACTCGGATGCTGATTTTGCTGCATGCAAAGTAGATAGAAAAAGTACTAGTAGCACGTGTTTGGTTTACCAAGAAGCAAAATTTTATCGCATTATCAACTACTGAGGCTGAGTATATCACTGTAGGACGTTGTTGTGCAAAAATTTTATGGATGAAACAAACCTTAGAAGACTTTGGTTTAAAGTATTCACACACACCCATTTTTTGTGACAACACTAGCACCATTAATTTGACTAAGAATCCTGTATGTCATTTTTGCACTAAGCATATTGAGTTTCGACATCATTTTCTTAGAGATCATCAAACGAATGGAGATATAAACCTTGAATATGTAGATATAGAGAACCAATTGGCTGACATCTTTACAAAACCCTTAGCGGAAGATCGTTTCAATTATTTACGTCGAGAATTAGGAATTTTAGATGTCAATAATATTAATTAAGTTTATTTTATTAAATATTTTTTAATATACAAAAAACTGTTTTGAGGCAAGTCTACAAAGGGTCTGTCTGTCACCACGACCAAGGTCGAAGCAGAATGGTACTTAAGCATTCTCCTGTGAATCTCCGTTAGCTAGGACAGTACCCCTACAGCTAATCTGAGACAGTCGGTGAGTAACAAAATTTAATTCATAAAATAATATTAACTATATTAATTAAAATTTAAAATAACTAAACTTGGAATTAATTAATTGCAAAATGACTGATGAATAGAAAGTGTCATTTTTCTTTCTGCACAAAAATACCTCAACAGAATCCCAATCGAACTCGCGTCGAATTCTGCCCGAGTTCGGCCCGAGTTCTGTTAGTGCCGGGTACTTTTAAGTCATATTTGAATGTGGCCCTTCAAATTCATCACCCTCTTCTCCTCTAAACAGAGCAGCAACCGCGCCTAGAGCTCCAAACCCTAGCTTTTTTATCATTTGATTTGTCTCAAATCCTTTGGAGTTTTCCATCCAAATCTTGGATTCCTGCGTGAAATCTCATTCTCTTCCACATACTCAATTTTCATAAGGTATAATTTCCTCTTTCTCTCAATTTCAATTTCATAAATTTCTATACTTTTCTAGAAATTATGCCTAGAATCAACAACCCCTTCAAAAGAAAGAAAACAACGGCTATCGAATAAGTCTCGTCTTCAGATCCTATCCAAGGTTCACTCTTTTCGCCCGTCCAATTGGACGGTGAGGCGTTCAATGAGTTTTTTTTGAAACTCATGACCAATCCCTATTATAATACGCTGATTTCTCTATTCGTAACATATGCCCCGACGTACCGATCAAGTGGACTATCTTTCGTCCACCAAACTTATTTTGAAGCATTAGGATTACACAACCTTGCCACTCACTCATATCCTATCGCAACTAATGCTATTTGATTATTTTATTACAATTTCACCCTTGATACTTTTACAATTAAGAGCCATGTTGCTTGACATTCAATTCAATGGTGCCGAACTAGCAAAAATCTTTGATATTTCAAATAAAGGTGCTCCACTAGACGATATCACTGAATTTGAATTTTTCGGAGACACGACTTTAAACAGTTTCAAGAATGAACTTTGTTCTCCTGATTGAGTTCATTCTACAAAGTTCAAAGCTGCACATTTGAACTTATTTTTTTATGAATTGCATCACATCGACTACTCCACTATCTTACCAAAATCCACTTCCAATGACGATGTGACCACCCTTAAAATGTCTGCTTTATATCACATTCGTAAGGGGATTATGTTTTCTGTCCCTAAGAAGATTATTAAGATAATGGATCATTATCGCAAAAGGCATAGGAACCTTGCTTACACGAAGATTCTTCTGATCATCTTTTAGCACTTTAACACTGATCTATACATTTGTGCCCGTGACTCTGAGCCCAAGTATCTTCAGCTATCTTGTTATAGTACAGCTGTTCCTATTGCTTCTCCTACTACACCACCTCTACCTCCTCAGGATTACCCTATGTCTTTTGAGGGTATTCACCAGCACCTATCTGATGTACGACGTGCTCAACTGGATGAGCACAACTCTTTACGAGCATTTGTGACTGACACATTGAGGGAACGCGAGTTCCAAGATTCTAGTCGGTTTCAGGCCCTGACAAACTCCTTTGTAGATCTATGCTTTACAAAGTTTGGTCTGCATGGCAGTTCTCATCCTCGAGATCCCATCGTTTCTGGATACCGCTATGAGGATAAGGCTGTTCGTTGCTTCTTTAAGCCCGGTAACTCTTATGACTTGTACCATGATTCTGGTGCTACTATACACCCTTCTCACGGAGCTGGCACTTCTGGAGCTAATCCTTCTGGACGTGGTGGAGATGTTGATCGCGATGATGATGATGCCTCTATTTAGCTACTGAGGATTTTAATCCAGACGTTATTGTACTTTGTTAAGATGGTATCTGATTAGACTATATTTGTCTATGTATGCTTGGAAATGCTTCGACATTCCAAGATAGTACTTTATCTTTTATTTTACTTTAGCACTATAACTGTTTGTTGAGTTTATATATTTTCAAACTCTTATTAATATGCATTTACTATTTCAGTGTGTATTGCTTTTTCTTTTCTTCTTAGTATGCACTTCGCATTTTATGCGTAGCATTATCGATCTTAGTTTATGTTGGCACAGTTTATTTTGAGTAATTAACAGCATCTTCGTAGTTTAGTCTTTGCTCTTCAGATTCTTATTCTCTCAGAAGATCAAGGACTCTCTGTTTTCTTCCTTGAAGACTGTGGCGTTCACCGGCATTCCCTGCATAAAGTCGGCGTCTTCATGCGTAGTGTTTTCGAGTCTGTACTGGTCTAAGTTTTCTGTAAACACTAAAGGATGGATGATAACTAAAAGCACAAATCGAAAATCAAATCATTCAGAGCGGCATACCGGCGGTATGCTCCGGCATACCGGCGGTATACCGTTTTCGAAACCAGAAAAGGTTCTGTGACGAAAAGCGGCATACCGGCGGTATGCTCCGGCATACCGGCGGTATACCGTTTTTGTATCCAGAAAAGGTTCTGTGACAATAAGCGGCATACCGTCGGCATGCTCCGGCATACCGGCGGCATACCGCTTCTGGACATCAGAAAGTTGCTGTCTCGAAAAGTCGGCATACCGACGGTATGCTTCGGCATACCGGCGGCATGCCGTTCTTAGCAACACAAAAGTTGCTGTGTCTTTTTGTCGGCATACCGACGGTATGCTACGGCATACCGGCGGCATGCCGTTTCTAGCAACTCCAAAACTTTCTGTGACTTTCTGTCGGCATACCGACGGTATGCTCCGGCATACCGGCGGTATACCGGATTTCGAATATTCAATTTTCGATTTGATCTGATGTGCATTAATGACCGCATTTAATGCTCTTGAACGGTCATATTTATGACCGTTACTATTTGGCCGGCATACCGGCGGTATGCCGCGGCATACCGACGGCATGCCGTTCTGCGTGCATTCAGAGCATTAAATGCCTTCCACTCTTGGTTGTCTTATAAAAGGAAGCTCTCTCTCTCTTGAGCTTCCTCACCAACTCCTTCATAAATTTTCCAACAACCAAGAGCTCCACCATTAATACTCTCCCAAGCTTTTCATTGTCATCCTCTCCCAAAGTGCTAGAGTATTTAAGAGTTGTACACTTTCGATCTTCAAGTGTTAGAAGATCAACAAGCTTTCATTCTCTTTTGTTTGAAGTTGGCGAGCCTTCGTAAGAAAACTCGTGTGTAGAAGTTGGCGAGTTCTTCGGATCCAAACTCGTGTAGAAGTTGGCGAGTTCTTCGGATCCAAACTCGTGTGTACTATTTGCATAATAGTGGATTAAAGCCGGAGAGAGTTCCGGGACTGGATTGCCTCAAAAGAGGATACCAGGATACATCCTTGCGTTTGCGTTTGATCTTTCTACTCTTTACTCTAGATTGTTCTTATTGCATCATTTATTATAGTTTAATTTTTAATTTCCCTATTCACCCCCCCTCTAGGGTTCTACAATTGGTATCAGAGCTTTGTTCTCTTGATTTGGATTTACTTCCTTGAGTGATCCATGGCCTCTAACCCTAGCATCAACACGTTTCACAATGAGGGACACTCCACAAATAGGCCTCCCCTATTTGATGGAACCAACTATAACTACTGGAAGATTAGGATGGGCATTTATCTCAAGTCCATAGATTTCGACTTATGGGATTGCGTGATAAATGGCCTTCCTACTCCTTCCAGAGCTGTTGAGGATATTGCTTCTGACACCCTTCGAGAAACACTTGCCGAAAGCATCAAGAAGCTTGCCTGTCGAGATGCCAAGGCAATGAACGCTCTCTACTGTGCTCTTGACAGTAGTGAATTCAACCGCATCTCTACTTGCAAGACTTCTAATGAGATTTGGAAGTTACTCGAAGTTACACACGAGGGAACCTCACAAGTGAAAGAATCTAAGATCAGTAGACTCACGCAAGAATATGAGTCTTTTAAAATGAAGCATGATGAATCTATTGCTAGCATGTTTACTCGTTTTGGTGATATTATTAACCCTCTCTCTTCTCTTGGAAAGGAATATCCCGCTCATGAAAAGATAAGGAAGATTCTTAGAGGATTGACGAAAGCTTGGAGTCCTAAAGCTACCGCAATCATTGAGGGGAACGATCTTACCATCATGAACCTAGAGACCCTCATGGGTAAACTAATGACTCACGAGCTTGACATGAAGGATCAAGAGGAATCCTCCATTCAAGAGAAGGAGAAGGAGAAGAACAAAGAAAAGGAGAAGACTCTTGCTCTCAAAGCATCAAGGTCCTACTCCAAGGATAGCTCCGATGACAATGAGTCGGACGACGATGAAGAAGTAGCTCTCACAGCTAAGCACTTCAGAAAGTTCTTAAAGTTTAACAAGGCCAACCGCTCTAGACGGGACAATGAAGAAGATCCGGCATGCTATCAATGCAGAAGACCCGGACACATCAAAAGGGATTGTCCGATGATACGAAAAGATTCAAGCAAGTACGAGAAGCCAAGCAAGGGAAGCTCGTCCTCCAGAAAATTCGCCAACACTAGCATTTGGTGTGAAAGCGACGCAAGCGACTCCGACAATGACAAGGAGTGCAAACACAATGCCAACGTTTGTCTCATGGCAACCGATGAGGTACTTGATGATTTTTCCTTAGACACTCTCACCTATGATGATTTGGAGAAAGCCATTCTTGAGTTACATGAAGAACACAAAGGTGTTCGGAATAAATACAAGAAATCTCTTAAGGAGGTCGAGGCTCTTCAACTTGAAGTAGAGAGGCTCTCAAGCATCATTAGTGATGTGAAGGGAAAATCTCCTATTTCCGACACGGATGAAGTGGAGTCTTTGAGACTAAAACTTCAAGAATCTCTTGACACCATCAAGAAAAAGGATGATGAGATTCAATCCATGAGAAGCTCTTATGAGTTTGCCATGCGCAAATGTCAAGATGCTAATAGAAGAGAATATTCTACTTCTATTAAGTATAATGATCTTCTTACACGGAGTAAGAATTCTAGTAATAAGAATTCCACTCACATGCATGCTCCTAGACCTCCCCACACTCATCACAATGCTAGGCATAACCATTACATGAACACTACACACAACTCCTCTTCTAACACTAGAAAAGGACCTTTTGTTAAAAAGAAAACTTCTCATCATGCATTTTTCTATCATCATAACACTCATGGTAGAACATCTCACACTAGAGACTCACATATGCACAACACTCACACTTCTTCTTTTAGATCTTCCTTAATGTGCAATTATTGTGGGTTGCTTGGTCATACTTCTAATTTTTGTTATACAAGAAAACAAGTTGACATGAGAGTTCTTAAATGGGTTCCTAAGACTAACACTCAAGGACCCATAAGATCATGGGTACCAAAATGTTCATCTTCAACTTATGTTGTAGGTGACGAATCCTTCTCATGCTAGAAGCAAGTGGATTCTCGATAGCGGTTGTTCACGGCACATGACCGGTGATGCTTCACTTTTTACAACGCTATCGATGAAGAAGGAAGGACATGTCTCCTTCGGTAACAATCTAAAAGGTTATATTATTGGAAATGGTAATATCGGTTCTCCTCCTTATCCTTGTATCAATAATGTATGTCTTGTTACTAATCTTAAGCATAACCTCCTTAGTATTAGCCATCTCACCGATAATGGCTATGATATCAAGTTTGTTAAACTCAAATGCTATATTACCGATAGCTCCAATGGAACTATTGTGTATGAAGGCATTAGAGAAAACAATATTTATGTTCTTTATCTTGTTGAAGGTACTAACAATGACAGGTGCCTAGTTGCAAAGAACGATGAGAGTTGGCTTTGGCACATGAGGCTTGGACACGCTAACATGGATACCATCTCTCGTCTCGCCTCCAAGAAGCTTGTACGAGGACTTCCTAGCATCCCCTTCAAGAAGGATATGGTTTGTGAAGAATGCGAGAAAAGTAAGTTGACCAAGTCATCTTTCAAATCCATCAACTCTGTGAGTACCACAAGACCCCTTCAACTTATTCATATGGATCTTTTCGGGCCTAGTAGAGTAGCTAGCCTTGGTGGCAAACTCTATGCCTTTGTTTTAGTTGATGATTTTTCAAGATTTACTTGGGTTATTTTTCTTGCTTGCAAAAGTGATACTTTTCGTGAATTTGTTGCTTTTTGTAAACGTGTTCAAAATGAGAAAGGCTTTTCTATTAACAAAATTAGGAGTGATCATGGAGGTGAATTTGATAATGTTGATTTCAAAAGATTTTGTGAAAAGAATGGTTTTGGACATGATTTTGCTTGTCCCCGTACTCCTCAACAAAATGGTGTTGTGGAGAGAAAGAATAGAACCCTCGGCGATATGGCCCGGGTCATGTTAAACCAATATAAGCTCCCCCAATATTTTTGGGCGGAAGCCGTTAATACGGCATGTCATGTTATTAATAGGGTCTTAATTAGACCTATTACTAAGAAGACTCCTTATGAGCTTTGGTTTAACAAAACTCCTTCTATTGAATATTTCAAGGTTTTTGGTTACAATTGTTTTATTTTGAATACCAAGGATAACCTAGGCAAGTTTGAAGAAAAAGCCTATGAAGGAATATTCCTTGGATACTCTACTCATAGCAAAGGTTTTCGTGTTTTTAATAAAAGAAGTCTTGTTGTCGAAGAGTCAATCAATGTCTCTTTTAATGAACTCAACTCTTCTACATTCTCCTCCTCCGAGGATATTGATGACATCTCGTTTGGATTGGAGAACTCCTCTATTAAGGATCGTCCCTCTTCATCTAACAATGAAGTTGTGACCCCATCAAAAGAGTCTCCTCCTCTCGAGCCTCCTCCAAAGGATCTCCCAAGAGAATGGAGATTTGTCACCAATCATCCTAAGGAGCTCATCATTGGGGATCCTTCCTCAAGTGTTAGCACAAGATCCGCCACTCGTGATCTTTGTGCCAATGTGGCTTTTATCTCTCAAATAGAGCCTAAAAATGTTAATGATGCTTTTCTCGATGAATTTTGGATGATAGCTATGCAAGAGGAGCTTAATCAATTTGAGCGAAGCAAGGTTTGGGAACTTGTCCCAAAACCTAACAATCATCCCATTATTGGAACTAAATGGGTGTTTCGCAACAAGCTAAATGAAGATGGGTTAGTGACTCGTAACAAAGCCCGATTGGTTGCCCAAGGCTATAACCAAGAGGAAGGCATTGACTACGACGAAACCTATGCTCCGGTTGCACGTCTTGAATCCATTCGTATGCTTTGTGCCTTTGCTTGTTTTAATGACTTTAAGCTATTTCAAATGGATGTTAAGAGTGCTTTTCTTAATGGTATTATTAAGGAGGAAGTTTATGTTAAACAACCTCCCGGTTTTGAAGATTTTCAATTTCCTAACCACGTTTTCAAACTTCATAAAGCCCTTTATGGCCTCAAACAAGCTCCACGTGCTTGGTATGAGCGTCTTAGCTCTTTTCTTGTTTCTCACAATTTTTCAAAGGGAAAAGTTGACACCACACTTTTTATTAAATCCCATGACGGGACTCTCTTATTGGTTCAAATTTATGTGGATGATATTATTTTTGGTTCCACTAACAACACACTTTGTGTAGAATTTGCCAAAGTTATGCAGGAAGAGTTTGAAATGAGCATGATGGGAGAACTCTCCTTCTTCTTGGGGTTACAAATCAAGCAAGGACCTAAAGGAACCTTCATCAATCAAGCAAAATATACAAGGGACCTCCTCAAGCGCTTCGACCTTGACTCATCCAAATCAATGAGGACCCCTATGGCTACAACGACCAAGCTTGACAATGATGAAGATGGCACATCGGTCGACATTCGTAAGTATAGAGGTATGATCGGTAGCTTACTTTATTTAACGGCTAGCCGTCCGGATATCATGTTTAGTGTCTGTTTGTGTGCACGATATCAAGCCAATCCAAAGGAATCACATTTGAGTGCCGTCAAGCGCATTTTTCGTTATCTCAAAGGCACCATTAACATGGGTCTTTGGTATCCGAAATTCTCATCCTTTGAGCTTCACGGCTTTTCGGATGCGGATTTTGCCGGATGCAAGATTGACCGAAAAAGCACTAGTGGCACATGTCAATTCCTCGGGAAGTCCTTGGTATCGTGGTTTAGTAAGAAGCAAAACTCTGTCGCTCTCTCAACCACTGAGGCAGAGTATATTGCGGCTGGTTGTTGTTGTGCACAAATTCTTTGGATGTCACAAACACTTTTAGATTATGGTATTTCTCACTCTTGTACCCCTATTAAATGTGATAACACTAGCTCTATCAATCTCACGAAAAACCCGATTTGTCACTCACGCACGAAGCACATTGAAATTAGACACCATTTTCTTCGTGACCATCAACAAAAAGGAGATATCCATCTTGAATTTATTGATACTACTTATCAATTAGCCGATATTTTCACTAAACCTCTCCCGGAAGACCGCTTCTCTTTCCTTTGCCGTGAACTAGGCATTTTATCCTTTGATCCCTAACCGTTTCTCGTTCGGCACACCGACGGTATACTGCGGTATACCGGCGGCATGCCGTTTTTCGAAGCAGAATTCTGTTCTGTTTCGATCTTCGGCATACCGTCGGTACACTACGGCATACCGCCGGCATGCCGTTTTTCGAACCAGAATAACATTCTGTCTCGTTCTTCGGCATACCGGCGGTATACTCCGGTATACCGACGGCATGCCGAACGACTGCGGACAGGATAGCAACTCTGAGCTGGGCCCCACCTTTTTCTCTATCCTCCTTTATTCCTTCTATCATATCTTTCCATACTATCTTATTCCCTCTCTCCCATCACATCCATCATTAACTACCCATCTCCTCAACTCCCTTCCTATTAATTACCTCTCTTATCACTTTCCACTTTTCTCTCCTCTTTTTACTCCCCTCATTCAATTCCCATTCTCCCTTCACCTTCCCCATTTACCACTCCTCTACAACCGTTCCCTCCTCCCCCCCTTCTTTTTTTTTTTTTCAAAAACTCATCTCTTCATCTTCCCTCTCTCCTTTATATACCATCCTTTTTCCCTCCTCCTCTCTACTCCTTCCTTCTCCACTACTAGCTCTGCTCCTTTCTCATGGCAAACCCAAAGCGCCCCCGATCCTCCTCCACCATGTTCAACCCGTTCGTTCCGGTGGCGCTTCCCTCCGGCTATGACCAACGCGTCTTCTCCAACGCCTTGGCGGCCGAGCTTTGGTTCCAACACTTCGCCAAACACAACGTCTTCAAAGGACGGGCCATCAACTGGAACCTCTTCCCCGGTCACGTCCCTTTGTTTGACGATGCCGGTCTCTCCTCTCTTCTTCGGCGCCAAATCCCTGTCTACCCGGATGCCGTCCGTCTATTCTACTGCAACATGAGAGCGGATGACGACGACCCTTTCGCCATCCAATCTATGGTGAATGACCGCCACTTCCGTCTCACCTCTAAGGAAGTGGGGGCTATCTTGGGCGTCCCGGACAAAGGTGATGCGTTACCTATGTTGGGAGCTCTTATCTCCTCGGCGGTATCACCCTTTGACGAATTCTGTCGCATCATCTGCAAGGGTCCCAACCCTCCCGCCATCCCGGCACTTTTCGTCCAGCTGGAGCCGTTTTACTACGAGCTCCACCGTATCGTGTGCCACACTCTGTTTCCAAAGGGCGGGAACTATGACGCTATCACTGGTGACGCTCTTGTTCTCATGTACCATCTCTATGCCCGGAAGCGTTTCTCCTTCCCCAAGACTCTTCTTCTGCAATTCCGGCGTACCATGCCTTCGGGGAAGCAGAACCTCTACTATGGTTCCTTCATCACCTTACTCATGGAGGCCAAACAAGTTGACTTGTCTCTCTGCTCATCGGATGGGGTCCCCTCATTTCTGGCCGTCTCCCGTACCCTTGCTGGCGGCTCTTCTAGCCGTGCTTCCTCCTCCCAGGAGCAACCGGGTTCCACTCCTGCTGCCCCTGCATCTACCCCTCCATCTTCGGGCCGCTACATGCCTCTTACTCAGCACCACTTTGATCTGAGGATGGCCCAGGCGGAGGAGCAGATGCGGACCCACACTCGTGGACTTGGCGCCCTCATCCAGTCTCGCTTCCACGATCAGGGGTATTTCATTCAGCGCACTCTGCAAGACCGGGATGCCTTTCTGGATCTTAATCTTCAGGATCCTATGTACACGGCCCTGCGATTTTCTGACCCCAATGCCTATGGGTTTATGTACCCGGACGGCATTGACCCCTTTGGAGCCCTCCAGCAGGCTCAGGATGATGATGGTGATGAGGATCCGGCAGAGGATTAGGGATGGTTCTCCTTTGGTGATGGTCTCAGTGGTTTAGTGGTTCTTGTTTTTTATGTGTTGTTTGTTTGTCCTTTGTGGCCCTTCGGGGACCGGTTTGGTTGTTTCTAGCTCTTTGCAGTCCTTCGGGGACTTTATCCATATTTGTCTCAAGTGTCCGGCTCTCGTAGTAGAGAGTATTTATTTTCCTTATCTCTGCTTTGTATGGGTATAGCATGTATCTTTACTTTTCCTTCAATATATTCATGCATGCTTTTATAATTCTTCTCGTATTTTTACATTTTTATGTGCACTGTTTACTTTAGTTATCCCCATCTTTGAATAAGTGACAAAGGGGGAGAAATCGTATTGAGGGGGAGCTGTCTACCTACGGGGGAGATACTCCCTGAAGATGCTATCTCTCTATTTTGTCAATTATCAAAATGGGGGAGTTTGTTGGCACAGTTTATTTTGAGTAATTAACAGCATCTTCGTAGTTTAGTCTTTTGCTCTTCAGATTCTTATTCTCTCAGAAGATCAAGGACTCTCTGTTTTCTTCCTTGAAGACTGTGGCGTTCACCGGCATTCCCTGCATAAAGTCGGCGTCTTCATGCGTAGTGTTTTCGAGTCTGTACTGGTCTAAGTTTTCTGTAAACACTAAAGGATGGATGATAACTAAAAGCACAAATCGAAAATCAAATCATTCAGAGCGGCATACCGGCGGTATGCTCCGGCATACCGGCGGTATACCGTTTTCGAAACCAGAAAAGGTTCTGTGACGAAAAGCGGCATACCGGCGGTATGCTCCGGCATACCGGCGGTATACCGTTTTTGTATCCAGAAAAGGTTCTGTGACAATAAGCGGCATACCGTCGGCATGCTCCGGCATACCGGCGGCATACCGCTTCTGGACATCAGAAAGTTGCTGTCTCGAAAAGTCGGCATACCGACGGTATGCTTCGGCATACCGGCGGCATGCCGTTCTTAGCAACACAAAAGTTGCTGTGTCTTTTTGTCGGCATACCGACGGTATGCTACGGCATACCGGCGGCATGCCGTTTCTAGCAACTCCAAAACTTTCTGTGACTTTCTGTCGGCATACCGACGGTATGCTCCGGCATACCGGCGGTATACCGGATTTCGAATATTCAATTTTCGATTTGATCTGATGTGCATTAATGACCGCATTTAATGCTCTTGAACGGTCATATTTATGACCGTTACTATTTGGCCGGCATACCGGCGGTATGCCGCGGCATACCGACGGCATGCCGTTCTGCGTGCATTCAGAGCATTAAATGCCTTCCACTCTTGGTTGTCTTATAAAAGGAAGCTCTCTCTCTCTTGAGCTTCCTCACCAACTCCTTCATAAATTTTCCAACAACCAAGAGCTCCACCATTAATACTCTCCCAAGCTTTTCATTGTCATCCTCTCCCAAAGTGCTAGAGTATTTAAGAGTTGTACACTTTCGATCTTCAAGTGTTAGAAGATCAACAAGCTTTCATTCTCTTTTGTTTGAAGTTGGCGAGCCTTCGTAAGAAAACTCGTGTGTAGAAGTTGGCGAGTTCTTCGGATCCAAACTCGTGTAGAAGTTGGCGAGTTCTTCGGATCCAAACTCGTGTGTACTATTTGCATAATAGTGGATTAAAGCCGGAGAGAGTTCCGGGACTGGATTGCCTCAAAAGAGGATACCAGGATACATCCTTGCGTTTGCGTTTGATCTTTCTACTCTTTACTCTAGATTGTTCTTATTGCATCATTTATTATAGTTTAATTTTTAATTTCCCTATTCACCCCCCCCTCTAGGGTTCTACAGTTTATGCTTCCTTCATAGAACTGACTATGAAATTTATGTTATTCGTTATATATTTTCTGTATTTCTTCAACTTTTGTTTCTTAAGCATGAATTGCAGGGGAGCCTCTCCCTTTGCAATTATTTTTCTAAGTAACAATGGGGGAGAAAAGGATTTAACATCTATTTCAGCAGATGAGGAGACAGTACAGTACAGAACAGAACGGTTCCTCATAAATTTTAATATTTTTGTTCCAATCAAGATCAAGATGTTATATCGGTCAAGGTTTGTTAATTATCAAAATGGGAGAGATTGTTGGCCTATTGGTCATGGTCGAACCTGATTTTAATAATTAATCTAACCTTGTCTCGATATAAGGACTACTTGGACGACTGTCGAGAACTGCTACTGCTACTGTAATGCCCCAGTCCCAATATACGTAGGACTAGGAATACGTACATGCCAGCTGTATGTATATACAGACTACTCCACTAAATAGAATCTACGTATACACACATAAGCTGTAATAAAAGAGCTCTAGCTCATAACAAAATAATATGGTCACAGGCAGTATCTATATCTCATCCACAATGACAAATAAAAGTAATAATCAACCAAATGTCTCAAATGAAATATAAAAGTGAAATATCTGTCGGGAAGAAACAAATCTACTACCGAGCTACTGGAAGAAATCAACTGAAATGAATATGAAAAAGAGTATCAACTACATAAGTCTATTAACTAAAAATAGAATCAAATAGGCTCCGAAGGTGAGACTTCCTCAGCTGCAAATAAAGAGTCTAGTCCGGAACCGTACTCCTCCGAATACTGCTCGTTGTCTATACCTGGAGAGACCACCAGGTTCTCAGAGGGACGTAACAAGATACAAGAAGAATATGCTAATATGAACTGTCAGAATAATAATAATATGCAAAGACTCTCCTAGACACCAATATGCAAAGGGAATTTTAACCATCTATTGTGCAATTTAGAGGACAACTTTCATGCGCATGGATGGGATTTAGGCTATAAGTACGCAACTGGCATCCAGTCATACGTATCCTGCCGTAACGTCTAAAACGTCAGAGGGTATCTACAAATATATATTGCCATAGTTCCTTTCAAAAACTATGGTTTACCTGTTTGGCTTCCCATACGCACTAGCGACTGTTCTTCCCTAATGTTTCCCGCACTGACCAAGTCATTTCCATAACATGTCCAGTTTTGTAACTGCTTGAGTCTCTGTACCCTAGTCATAGCAGTTACGATCATATATCCGTCACACGACTTCTTACATAGAGATGGCCAGTCAATATGTAAGCCATGCCCCTAACAACATGTCTCAAACCGTGTAGTGTGGTTGTCATGGCCAATAGAGATATAAGGATATCCCACAATAAGATGGTGGTCCGCTAAAACTAAGTCAACATGCATCAAATAAAATAAAGCAACGAAAAAATGACTAATATAGTCGCATGCACCCAAGTGTGGCTTGGGCGCAAAGTTTATATCATAAGTAAATAAATGGTGAAAATAAACAATATGACAGTAAATATAGCAAGGTATACTTGTCTGGTGGTTGGAAGGTGTTTTGACGACGTCCAGTAGATGAAATCGACAAGTGAGAAGAAGCTACAAGAGTGGAACCTCCGTAAACATTCCTGGATGCTAAAATAAACATCAAAAACATTCCTGGTGTAAAAGATATACCTAGGAAATGCTAGTCCAAAAGTCAGATTCCGGAATAGGGCAAAATCATAATTTTGGGTCAAAATGATATCCGCTGTTGGACCCGCTTTGCACCGAAATGCGTGCCAGAACCTATGGTCTCTAAAGTCGTCAAACTATATGTCTACTGATCCGATTTGAGGAGACAAACTCAATGGTATGTCCAATTTTGGATTTCGATGAGCTGTGCACAAAATTGTCCGTTGATTTGGATCGTAGGGCCCGCAAAACGGCGATCCGGTCAACAGTCTCAGAATCGAACCAAACTTGGTTCACAGGACCAGAAAAATATTTCGAGTCCAATGGCGCATGTTTCATAGCGATTTGACGAGTGTACACAATGTAAATGGAAAATTTGATAAATGGTCGATATAGCGTTCTTCGACGGATACGGGTCAAATTCATCTCGCACACACGACCAATTCGAATTTCGTCAAAGCCCACACGTCCACAAAGTTGATATGCACCTTTCGATGCCTTCGGTTTGCGACGGGGTCGTCCGGTTTGTCGGAACGGACCTCCTATCATAGTTTTTAAGTTTTTGAAAACTAATTTTTCGAGATTTTGGAATTCAAATTAAACATAAATTATATGGTTAAAAATAAAACTATTTAAAGGGATTCAAACATGGTTAGGTTTTTTACAACTTCCATCAGAAGGTATTGTAAGATCCTATTTGGTTGAACCGAAATCAGCCTCCAAAGTTTAGTGATTGGGACTAAAGTTGTCCTTTTTCAGAATTTTTGAACTCAGTTTCTCGAGATTTTTAGAGGAACTTTTCAAACAAATCATCGTTTTAAAATTCGTTCTACTTTGAGGGGATCAAAGTGGGTCAGGTTAGGATCATACCTGTGTGATCAGTTCTGGAAACGATTGATCGTGGAGGAAGTTTTGCCTCGGCGAAGTGGGGTCGATCAACCCGCTGCTACTGCTGGTTTTGCGCGCGGCTGTGCCGCTGTCGCGTGTTGGTCGGCCTGCGAGGGATCCCTGGGGCGTGCGGCGGTGGCGAGGCTGCGTCCGTGGGCGAGCTCATGGGTCGAGCGGTCGTTGAGGGTCGAGGTTTTTCGCGTGGGGTTTTAAAGGTTTTTTGTGTTTCGGTAAAAACATATATATATATATATATATATATATATATATATATATATATATATATATTATATATATATATATATATATATATATATATTTTGATTTCGATTTATGACAGGATTTCGATAGATTTTTAGAGTTTGATTTGTTTTAGATCGGTGGAGAATCCTATAGGGATTCCGATGAATCAAATCCTAGGAGATTTGGTTCGATATTGAGGGAGATTTGGTTTTTTTTCTTTTTTTCTTCTAATCCTTTTCCTTTCTTCTGTCGGTTATAGGGGGCTCGGGCTGCACCGGCTACTGTAGCTACAGTAGTGGCCAGCTACTTTTTTCCCTTATATATATATATATATATATATATATATATATATATATATATATATATATATATATATATATATTTTTCCCTTTATATATATATATATATATATATATATATATATATATATATATATAATCTTAAAAATGAATAAAGTAGCTTAAAATATGTCCAAAAATATTCTAAAATATAAAAAATATATCTACTTTACTAACTATATTTGATACATGTTTATATATGCATATATCTATATATCTAAAAATACGAGTTAGCATATAAGAAAATTTATTCCTATTAAAATATTTTATCCACTTTTATATTAATATTAATCATAATCATTCTAGTATTCAAAAAAAATATTAAAGTATTTTAAAAAGATTATAGATATATATTATATACAAATGAGTAATTTGTATTTATTATTAGGAAGTATTCTTTATATTTAATCAATAAAATACTTGGAAAATAATCCCTAACCCCAATAATATATACATAAATGAATATTTCGTAAATATTTGCTAAAAGGGACTTTATATATACATTTTATGTAAAAGTATTCATTATTATTATCATATAACAAAATAAATAAATCACTTTACAAATCATTTTAAAATAGAAAAATTCAATTTAAGCCAAAATAATCAATAAAAAATGCACAAAAATTTGGGGGTTTTACATCCTACCCAACTTATAAGAATTTTGTCCTCGAAATTAGAAAAAAATGCACGATCTATGGGAACAAAGTGCAAGACGGAAGGAAGAATTGAGCGCAAAAATTGTGTCACGATTTTTCGTGCAAAAGAGATAAACGGTTGTGTATGTTGTCCTCGCACTTTCGCGTTTTAGCAGGGCACTACGATGACATACGAACCGAGGAAGTGGAACAAATCATGGTATTTACAAGGATCTCAGTAGTAGTTTCTAACTAGATAGGATACCCTCGTGTTCCTATATCTATCAAGGTTTATGCCATGAAATTCTAAGTCATTCTATGATCATGGTTATGCAACAGAAAATTTTAACTAAGACGTCATACCTATATCTATAGCTCCTTGGGTTGGTAGCCCCGTGGTGATCATACTGAAGGCTTGTCCCGAGTTTTGGTTGCCCCTTGGATATCCAATAGCTGTTGGCGGACATGGTGCTCCTCCTCCTGGTGCTGAAACTCCCTGCATCTGCTGCTGTCTAGATGGACAATCTCGAGCTTGGTGTTGATTTGACCCGCAAACCATACACAATCCCAATTTACGAGGACAATCCCTCTGAAAATGCCCCTTCTTACCGCAATAATGATAGGTGGGTAATTCCCTCACTGGTTGTGGGGAAGCTCTAGGCTGCTGATGTGTCGCGGTATGTCGTTTGGGCCCTACTGGTGTAGTCTTTGTTGATATAACAGTCAAAGTAGATCGTCGTTGTTGTGCCTTCTTATTTATGGTATCTTGAGTCCTTGCTTCGGCTAATACTACTGCTTGTGAGTCTCGGGACTCGAAACTAGTGTGTCGTTGAAGCTCTTTGCTCAATCCTCTATGGAATCTCTTGGCCTTCTCCAACTCTATCGAAATAATCTGGGAGCAAAATGACTCAACCGACTGAACTCGACGTCGTATTCATCAACTGTCATGCTTCATTGTTCCAAGTGTAGGAACTGGTCATAAAGTGCATCCTTGGAAGTGTCAGAGAAAAAATTTTTATTGAACAACTATTTCAATTCCTTCCATGTCTGATCAACTCCTAGCCGTCTCTCTTATGCGGCCCACCAATCATAAGCATTTCCTTCCAACTGTAACTTTACTGTCGTCATCCATAGGTTTGCAGACAACTCCGAAGCATTCAAAATATTTTTTGTCTTAACCAGCCAATTGGTAATTCTTATGGCGTCTTCAGTGCCCTTGAAGTGTGGAAGATTCATGTATGGCATTTGGGGCACAAACTGTGGTCCGTAGTGCGGAAGATATGAAGGATATGGATGCGGGTAATGTGGAGGGTATTGAGGCAGATACTGTGGAGGATATTGGGGTGGATATGATGGTGGATATTATGGAGGCTGTTGTGGTAGATATGATGGTGGATACTGTGGAGGCTGCTGTGGTGGATATGATGGTGGATATGGAGGTAGATATTGAGGTGGATATGTGGGTAGAATCTGTGGTGGAAACTAAGGTGGATAGAGTGGCGGGGGTGGCAGGTACTCTTCTTGAGATGCAGGGTTTTTGGGGCCTGTCTGTCCCACTTGGGGGTGTCGGGGCTTGCTACTGAGTAGTGGGTGGTGTCATCACAGGCTGCAGTCCAGATGGTGCTGGAGTGGTAGGGGACATGGGTGGCTGACCCACTGGTCCTTCTTGAGCAGTGGTGTTCCTATTAGTAATGGCGAGAGGAGTAGAGCGACCACTACGAAGATTCATCCTATTGGCACGAAAATGGAGATTACGTTAGGACAGGATCAAGCTAGATGCAAGACAAGCAGTCAAACGAGAATCCAAAAATTTTGAAATCAAGGAAGGTGATTAAGCATGTGGATGAGATTCCTAAACTCTATTCCTATATGCAGGCTTGCTTGGTACGATAAAGTAACCAAATAATTTATCTCGACCTGCATCTGCCACCACAAAAATATGTAACGCCCTAGTCCCAATATACGTAGGACTAGGTGTTAGGGTTATATACTATAAGCATCACTTTTGTAGTAACCTTATTTTCTTAAATTTTGAATGAGAATTATATGGACAAATATTTGCATATTGAGTTTGGTGCAAGTGTTAATGCAAATGTCTGATATTCTATATTATAGATAATATGGTGTGTGGTGTCACACAGAAGATCACATTATCAGTTTCCTATGGAGTATATAAATAGTTCACAACCTAGATGAACTTGGACAATCTATTGGAAAGGTTGTAGTGTAATCTGGTATTAGTCTATCTTGACTATAGGTTTACACTAGTACACTTTGTGTGTATTGAACAGGACCACTTGAGGTTGTTCTCTTTGTACTGACTACATAAGAGAACAAATACCTCCGTTATTATGGATGCTTGTGCTTTTAATCCTGATATTTGAGGACGAACCCCGAATAGATCTGCGCAGCGCCAGATTTTGGATTCAGATAGTTGAGGACGGAGCATCAAAGATGACCATAATAGTTGGATATTTTCTCTTATTTTTGTCATTTTGCTTTTTCTGATTATGCATGTTTATTATTGTGTGGTTGTTTTTTTTGAAAAACCAAGCCTACGTTAATAATGGACAACATGGACATAATATCAACTAGTAGAAAAACTATCATTGTTAAATAACTAAGTGGGAGAGGATTTTTATTTAGTATAAATCCTATGGTCTCCATTACTGGTTTGTAGGTGATGTAATTATACTTGCGTGTTGTCTTTAGTGCTTTCCTCCATATCGGATGAGTATAATTATGGATCACCAGTACAAACTTCCTTAGGAATAATTGTAGAAAGTTACCTAGTATGTGTTCACTTCTCCAACTGAAGGAACTCATTACAAGGTAATGGACTTAGTATTAAGTAATGGTATACACTTAGATACAAATAATGGTATCCTTCCCATCAGAGTCACTGCTATTATTTGTATGACCAGAGCAAGACCAGCATATTAATTTTATTTGTCATAAAGTTATATTGACATGATAGTAAAATTAATAAGAAAAATCTACTTGAACAAAGTTGAATTTGTATACGTCTACACTATCGTGGCATGCTAAATTTATGGTGTTCAAGGTGTTGGTGAATTTCTTATTATTGTTTTGAGGGAATCAATATTTAGTTAATTCAAAAAGTTTTTTTTGCCCTACATAATTTTATTTATGTGATTCTCAGGATTTCAAAAATGGGTTCTTTTAGTCCACTTATGGTGATTCTTAAAGAAAACAAAGTTACTGGACCTAATTATATCTAGAAACGTAAATTGGACATTATTCTGACTGCTGAGGAGTACAAATATGTGCTTGTTGAGGAATGCCCACCTAAGCCTGATGCTAACTCTGATGAAGAGGTCAAAGAGGCTTATAAGAAGTAGAAAAAGGGAGATGAGATGACACGGTATTACATTTTGGCATCTATGTCAAATGTACTGCAACATCAGCATCAGGCCATGGCCACAGCTTATGACATGATGCATAACCTCAAGGAACTCTTCGGACATCAGAGTAAAGCAGCTAAGCAGTTTGCTGTGAAATATTTGATGAATACAAAAATGGCTGAGGGTACACCAGTAAGGGATTATGTTCTCAAGATGATGGGTCATCTGAATGAGATGGAGATCCTTGGAGCAGAAATTGATAGGGAATCCCAGGTCGATATCATTCTCGGGACTCTGCCTAAAAGTTTTGATAATTTCTGCCTTAATTACAACATGAACAAAAGGTTGTATAGTTTGGCAGAACTTGCAAAAGTGCTACAGTAAAGAAGGGCATGGGACCTCAAGGCACGGTGAAAACGCCGAAAGGCAAATGTTTCAAGTGCAAAGGGTCAGGACATTGGAAGACTGATTGTCCACGTCTCAAACAAGGGAACAAAGAAGGTATATCTCATTTACTAGTAGTTGAAACATGTTTAGCGGTGTTATCTACCGGCACCTGGTGTGTAGATACAGGAGCCACTAATCATGTCTGTAATACATTGCAGGGGTTCCAAGAAACCAGACGGCTCAGTGATGGAGAGATATGCTTGTTCATGGGTGATGCTACAAAAGTATCGGTCATTGCATTAGGAGATGTTACTTTATCTTTTGGTAGAAATAAGTCTTTGATATTGAGAGATTGTCTTTATGCACCTTCACTTAGAAGGAATTTAGTTTCTGTTTCTATGTTAGTTAAGGATGGATATTCAGTTTATTTTAATGACAATATTGTTATTAGAAAGAATAAACATTTTATCTGTTCTGGTGCATTGGTTGATAATTTGTATGTCATTAATCCTATTTCGCCCACAATGCAACTTATGGAAATGAATAATATGTCATCTAACTTAAATAAGAGAAAAGAACCTTCTTGTATGAACCAAACATATCTTTGGCACTTGTAATTGGGGCATATTAACCTAAGAAGGATTCAAAGACTGGTTGAAGATGGACCTTTGAGTTTATTGGAAGTGGAGGCACTACCAGTCTGTGAATCCTACTTGGAAGGTAAAATGACCAAAAGGCCTTTTACAGCAAAGGGGTATAGGGCCAAAGATGTGTTAGAATTGGTTCATTCTGATTTGTGTAGACCCATGACTATCCAAGCTAGAGGTTGCTTTGAATATTTTGTCACATTTATTGATGATTATTTAAGGTATGGATACATTTATTTGATGTGTCGTAAGTCCGAGTGCTTTGAGAAATTCAAAGAATACAAGACTGAAACGGAGAAACGTCATGGAAAATGTATCAAGTCATTACGATCAGATCATGGTGGCGAGTACCTCTTTGGAGAGTTTAGGGATTATTTATCGGAGGCTGGGATTGCATCCCAATTGACTGCACCTGGAACGCCCCAACAAAATAGTGTAGCCGAAAGAAGGAATAGAACTCTTGTGGAGATGGTTAGATCAATGATGAGTTATTCGGATTTGCCAGATTCGTTTTGGGGATATGTCTTAGAGACTGCAGCTTATATTTTGAACTTGGTTCCTTCTAAGTCAGTACCTCTTACTCCCACAGAGCTGTGGATTGGGCGTAAGCCTAGTCTGAAACATGTTCACATTTGGGGTAGTCCAGCACATGTGCTGAATAGGAAAGCAGATAAGTTGGAATCTCGTACAGAAGTACACTTGTTTGTAGGCTATCCAAGAGGAATGAAAGGAGGTTTATTTTATAGTTCTAAGGATCATAAGGTCATTGTTAGCACCAATGCCCGATTCTTAGAGAAAGACTATGTGATGAACCATAAACCCACAAGTAGAGTTGTTCTAGAAGAACTAAGACATGAGACACCAAGTAATTCAGTACCAACAGTACAAGAGGATGAACCACAAATAACTGCACAACGTGTCACAAATGTTATACCACAACCGATAGTGCCTCGTCGTAGTGGGAGGGTTGTGATACAGCCTGATGGATATTTGTTCTTGGGAGAGTCGTCAGACTTCGTCCCTGAGGAACAAGATTATGATCCCTGTACCTACAATGAATCACTCCAAGATAAAGATACAGAGTCTTGGCAAAAAGTAATGATATCTGAAATAGAATCTATGGATTCTAATCAGGTCTGGAGCTTGTAGAACCACCCGTTGGTGTAAAAGCCATTGGATGCAAGTGGGTCTATAAGAGAAAAAGAGGATCAGATGGTAAGGTTGAAACCTTTAAAACTCGGCTTGTAGCAAAAGGTTTTACTCAAAGAGAAGGTATCGATTTTGAGGAAATCTTTTCTCCTGTAGCCATGCTTAAGTCTATTCGGATTTTTTTTCTATTGCAGCTCATCTCGATTATGAGATTTGGCAAATGGATGTCAAGACAGCTTTTCTTAATGAAAGTCTTGAGGAAGACATCTATATGAAGCAACCAGACGGGTTCATTGAAAAGGGCCAGGAGCATCTTGTTTGTAAGCTCAAGAAGTCCATTTATGGACTTAAGCAAGCTTCCAGATCTTGGAACATATGTTTTGAAGTGATAAAATCATATGAATTTGATCAATGTCAGGATGAATCATATGTATACAGAAAGTGTGACGGAAGCGTGGTGGTGTTCCTAGTACTTTATGTGGATGACATCTTGCTCATTGGAAACAATGTGAAGGTATTATCTGATGTAAGGGTATGGTTATCCAAACAGTTTGATATGAAGGACTTGGGAAAAGTAGGTCACATCCTTGGGATCAAAGTTCTACGAGATCGCAAGAAAAGGATGTTGGGCTTATCCCAAGCTTCCTATATCGATACTGTACTAACTCGTTTTAGTATGCAAAATTCTAAGAAAGGTTTCTTACCTTTTAGACATGGAATTGCTCTATCAAAGGAGTAGTGTCCGAGGACACCTAAAGAGATAGAGAACATGAAGACAGTTCCTTTTGTTTCAGCAGTAGGAAGCTTAATGTATGTAATGCTATGTACGAGACCAGATATCTGCTTTGTCGTAGGCATGGTCAACAGATATCAGTCTAACCCAGGACAAGAGCACTGGACTGCCGTAAAGCATATTTTGAAGTACCTAAAAAGGACTAAAGAGTATATGCTAGTTTACCAGGCAGATAGTTTAGTTCCTTTGGGGTATACAGACTCAGATTTTCAGTCAGATAGGGATTCCAGGAAATCTACCTCAGGTTATGTGTTTACTTTGGGAGGTAGAGCCATTGTGTGGATGAGTATCAAGCAAAAATGTATTGCTGATTCCACCATGGAAGCCGAGTATGTGGCAGCCTCTGAGGCAGCCAAAGAAGCGATTTGGCTCAGAAACTTTCTGTTGGACTTGGATGTGGTACCTAGTTTGCCTAAGTCTATTACCCTTTATTGTGATAATAGTAGTGCAGTTGCAAACTCGAAAGAACCACAAGCCCATAAGATAGGCAAACACATTGAGCGCAAGTACCACCTGATACGAGATTTCGTAAAGAAAGGAAAAGTTGCTGTGATCAAGATAGCATCAGCCGACAACCTAGCTGATCCCTTTACAAAGAGCTTACCAGCTAAGGCTTTTGATAGTCATGTTGTGGGAATGGGAGTCAGATGTGTAGCAGCATGGCTTTAAGTATAAGTGGGAGATTTGTAACAGTATACTGAAAAGCAATGCTTTGAGTATAAGTGGGAGATTGTTAGGGTTATATACTAAAAGCATCACTTTTGTAGTAATCTTATTTTCTTAAATTTTGAATGAGAATTATACGAGAAAATATTTGCATATTGTATTTGTTGCAAGTGTTGATGCAAATGTCTGATATTCTATATTGTAGATAATATGGTGTGTGGTGTCACACAGAAGATCATATTATCAGTTTTCTATGGAGTATATAAATAGTTCACAACCTAGATGGACTTGGACAATCTATTAGAAAGGTTGTAGTGTAATATGGTATTAGTCTTTCTTGACTATAGGTTTACACTAGTACACTTTGTGTGTATTGAACAGGACCACTTGAGGTTGTTCTTTTTGTACTGACTACATAAGAGAACAAACACCTCTGTTATTATGGATGCTTGTGCTCTTAATCCGGATATAATAACGGACATGTATATGCAGTGTACATTACTTTGACTCATAAAAGAGTGAGATTCATTATGGATCAATAACCTCTATGAATTGGGTAATAACATTGTATGTATGATGGGCTGTTGATTATAAATGGAATCCATGTCCCGATACATCGGGTTGATGATGTCCTCTTAAGGAGCTCATAAAGATTGTCATGTAAACCCTGTAGGTGGATTATATCCGACATGACAAATAAAGTTGAGCGGTACTACTTAAGGATAAAAGATGTCGAATCAATATAGTTGTCAGTAACTTAATTTGATCGACGGACATACGATATCTTAACATGGGGAGCCAAACGAGCATATAATAAAAGGAGCCCACAAACATAATTTGGGATTAGGAAGGTAGTGCAATAATAGCTCATTAGTGGACCGAGCTATTGTTAATGGGCCTGGATTGTGTGTTCGGACTGAACACGGGATATCCAGATCCGTTAGGAGGCCTAACTCTAATTTTTCCTCATGGTCCCTGTCGTAGCCTATATATATCCACTATTCTCTGGCCGCCAGATTACTGATCAAAAATCTAAAATTTTCTCTAAATTCGTGATTCACGTAAGGAGAGAAAGAGAGGGCTACCAAGGAGAAGAAAAGGTTGGGAGATCGTCGCCCATACGACGTCCAACTCGAGGAAGGAATACGTGCAGAAGATCTTGGGGTCGTTCGCTCGAGATTGCCAGGAATTACTTATCTCCTTTTCGCCACAGGTATAATTCGTGAACCCTAGTTTTCGCCTATGAAGGCTTAGAACACGTATTAGATCTGTTTAACTTTCTATCGATCAATACGCACACCAAAGGAAGAGTCCTGGGAATCCCAGTTCCATCACTAGGAATACGTATATGCCAGCTGTATGTATACACAGACTAGTCCAATATATAGAATCTACGTATACACACAAAAGCTGTCATAAAGATCTCTAGCTCATAACAATATAACATAGCCACAAGCAGTATCTATATCTCATCCACAATGACAAATAAAAGTAATAATCAACCAAATGTCTCAAATCAAATATAAAAGTAAAATATTTGTTGGGCGAAAACAAATCAACTACCGAGCTACTGGAAGAAATCAACTGAAATGAATATAAAAAAGAGTGTCAACTACATAAGTCCATCAACTAAGAATAGAATCAAATAGGCTCTAAAGGCGAGACCTCCTCAGCTGCAAATTGAGAGTTTAGTCCGGAACCGTACTCCTCAAGATACTGCTCATCGTCTATACCTGGAGAGATCACCAGGTCCTCAGAGGGACGTAACAAGATACAGGAAGAACATGCTAATATGAACTGTAAGAATAATAATAATATGCAATGACTCTCCTAGACACCAATATGCAAAGGAATTCTAACCATCTATTGTGTAATTTAAAGGACAACTTTCATGCGCATGGGTGAGATTTAGACTATAAGTACGCAACTGGAATCCAGTCATACGTATTCGGCCGTATCGTCCAAAACGTCAGAGGGTATCTGCAAATATATATCGCCATAGTTCCTTTCGAAAACTATGGTTTACCTATTTGGCTTCCCATACGCACTAGCGGCTGTCCTTCCCTAATGTTTCCCATACTGACCAAGTCATGTCCATAACCTGTCCATTTTTGTAACTGCTTGAGTCTCTATACCCTAGTCATAGCAGTTACGATCATCTATCCGTCACACGACTTCTTATATAGAGATGGCCAGTCAATATGCAAGCCGTGCCCCTAACAACATGTCACAAAACCGTATAGTATGAGTGTCATGGCCAATGGAGATATAAGGATATCCTACAATAAGAAGGTGGTCTGCTAAAACTAAGTCAACATGCATCAAATAAAATAAAGCAACGAAAAAATGACTAATAGAGTCGCTTGCACCCAAGTATGGTTTGGGCGCACAGTTTATAACAAATAAAACAAAATATGAAACAAAGTAAATAAGTGCTGAAAATAAATAATATGATAGTAAATATAGCAAGTTATACTTGCCTGATGGTTGGAAGGTGTTTTGACGACGTCCAGTAGATGAAATCGGCAAATGAGAAGAAGCTACAAGAGTGGAACCTCCGCAAAAGTTCCCGGATGCTGAAACAAACTTCAAAAACGTTCCCGGTGTAAAAGATATACCTAGAAAATGCCAGTTTGAAAGTCAGTTTTCGGAACAGGGCAAAATCGTAATTTTGGGTCAAAACGGTGTCCGCTGTTGGACCCACTTTGCACCGAAACGCATGCCAGAACCTACGATCTTCAAAGTCGTCAAACTATATATCTACGGATCCGATTTGAGGAGACCAACCCAACGGTATGTCCAATTTTGGATTCCGATGAGTCATGCACAAAATCACCCATTTTCAGATCGTGGGGCCCACAAAACGGCGATCCAGTCAACGGTCTCGGAATCGAACCAAACTTGGCTCACAGGACCAAAAAAATATTTCGAGTCTAATGGCATAATTTTGGTCACGATTTGACGAGTGTGCACAAAGTAATTGGGAAATTTGGAAAATGGCCGATACGACATTCTTCGACGGGTACGGGTCAAATTCGTCGCGCACACGTAACCAATTCGAATTTCGTCAAAGTCCACACGCCCACAAAGTTGATATGCACCTTTCGATGCCTTCGGTTTACGACGGGGCGTCCGGTTTGTCGGGACGGACCTCGTATCGAAGTTTTTAAGTTTTAGAAAACTAATTTTTCAGGATTTTGGAATTTAAATTAAACAAAAATTATATGGTTAAAAATAAAATTGTTTGGAGGGATTCAAACATGGTTAGGTTGTCTACAACTTCCTTCAGGGGGTATTCTAAGATCCTATTTGGTTGAACCGAAATCGGCCTCCAAAGTTGAGCGGTTGGGACTAAAGTTGTCATTTTTCAGAATTTCTGAAACTCAGTTTCTCGGGATTTTTAGAGGAACTTTTCAAACAAATCATCATTTTAGAATACGTTCAACTTTGAGGGGATCAAAGTGTGTCAGGTTAGGATCATACATGTGCGATCGTTCTGGAAACGATTGATCGTGGAAGAAGTTTTGCCTTGGCGAAGTGGGGTCGATCAACCCGCTGCTACTGCTGGTGTTGCGCACAGCTGCACCGCTGTCGCGTATTGGTCGGCCTGCGGCGGAGCCCTGGGGTGCGCGGCGGTGGCGAGGCTGCGGCCGTGGGCGAGCTCAGGGGTCGAGCAGTCATTAATGGTCGAGGTTTTTTGCGTAAGGTTTCGAAGGTTTTTTGTGTTTCGGTAAAAACATCTATATATTATTATTTTTTAATTTCGATTTATGATAGGATTCGATAGATTTTTAGAGTTTGATTTGACTTAGATCGGTGGAGAATCCTATAGGGATTCCGATGAATCAAATCCCAGGAGATTTGGTTCGATATTGAGGGAGATTTGGTTTTTTTTCTTTTCTTCTAATCCTTTTCCTTTCTTCAGTCGGTTATAGGGGGGCTCGGGCTGCGCCGGCTACTGTAGCAATGCTACAGTAGCGGCCAGCTACTTTTTTCTCTTATATATATATATATATAAATATATAAATATATATATTTTATATATATATATATATATATATATATATATATATTATATATATATATATATATATATATAATATATAGCTACTTTATTCATTTATAAGATTATATATATATATATATATATATATATATATATATATATATATATATATATATATATATATAATATATATATATATATATATAATCTTATAAATAACTAATATATATACTATATATATATATATATATATATACATATATATATATTATATATATATATATAAAATATATTATATATATATATATATATATATATATATATATATATATATATTATATATATATATATATATATATATATAATCTTATAAATAAATAATATATATATATATATATATATATATATATATATATATATATATATAAATATATATATATATATATATATATATATATATATATATATATATATATATATATATATATATATATATATATATATATATATATAATCTTATAATGAATAAAGTAGCTTAAAATATGTCCAAGAATATTTTAAAATATAAAAAAAAAATCTACTTTACTAACTATATTTGATATATGTTTATATATGCATATATCTATATATCTAAAATATGAGTTAGCATATAAGACAATTTATTCCTATTAAAATATTTAATACACTTTTATATTAATATTAATCATAATCATTCTAGTATTCAAAAAAATATTAAAATAATTTAAAAAGATTATAGATATATATTATATACAAAGGAATAATTTGTATTTAATATCTAGGAAATATTCTTTATATTTAATCAATAAATACTTGGAAAATAATCCCTAACCCTAATAATATATACATAAATGATATTTCGTAAATATTTGTTAAAAGGGACTTTGTATAAACATTTTATGTAAAAATATTCATTATTATTATCATACAACAAAATAAATAAATCACTTTACAAATCATTTTAAAATAAAAAAATCAATTTAAGCCAAATTAATCAATAAAAAAATCCACAAAAATTTGGGAGTTTTACAGCTACCGCTCAAGACATGAAGCCGTTTTGCCATTAAGTCTGTATTTCTACTTTCAATATAATTTTCACAATTTATTAAGTCTAGGAATATGATGTACACCGAGTCGTACTGTCCAATAGGCTACCTAAAAAGATTTCAAAATATTCCTTTGTTTTGAAAATAAACCAATTAACAAAAGCTCCTAACTGCTTGACTTTTCAAAAAAGCCCAAAACCCGATTTACAAAATTTTACTCTGGACACCAAAAGAATTCGGGTAGAGTTCGGCCTAAATTCGCCCCAAGTTCGGTTAGTGAATGTTGGATTTTTTAAACCCAGTCTCCCCGCAGTTACGAATGCAACGGCTATCTACTGAGATTCTCTCAAAGAATTCTGTCCGAATTCTGTCTTTGGAAAACCTATAAATAGAGAAAAATTTCTACCATTTCAATACACCTCTCATCTCTTCTCTCTAAGCCTACTACATTATTTCAAAATGTTCTAAGGTTTTTATTTTTAAATCCCAAGCCAGTTATAATCCTCTAGTCTATTTGCCAGTGCGGTACGGTCTAAAAGTTTCAGAGTGATTGTAATCAGAGGCTTGATTAAAGAAAGACACTTCACAATTGAAGTTGGTCGAGTACTTCGGAGCAAAACTCGCATTGTAGAAGTTGCAAGAACTTCGCATGAAAACTTGCGACATTTTTTCATAGTGGATTTCAACTGGAAGCTAGAGTTCTTCCGACTGAACTAGTCCTCACAAGAGGGACACTAGTATACATCCTTGTATTTGCGTTTGCTCTCTGCTCTCTACTTTTTATTTACATATATATGATATATATTATGTGATCTTGTTGCTAACGATTTTTAAATAGCTAATTTTTTGCTGCCTACTTTATTCACCCCTCCTCTAGAGTATAACACTTTACATTTCGTTCCTATAGTAAGATACTTCGCAATTGAAGTTGGTCAAGTGCTTCGGATTAAAACTCGCATATATAGATGTTGCAAGGACTTCGTATGAAAGCTTGTGGTTTTCCATAGTTGATTTCAATCGTGAGCTAGAGTTCTCTCGACTCGATTAGTCCTCACGGGAGGAAGACCAGTATACATTATCGTGTTTACGTTTTCTCTCAGCTCTTTATTTTTTTATTTTCATATCTGTGATATATTTTTGTGATCTTGCTACTAACATTTTTTAATAGCTAATATTCCGCTGCCTACTCTATTCACCCCCTCTACAGTATATCGCTTTATGTTTCGTTCCTACAATTGATATCAGAGCGGAGTTCTACAGGTAAAGTGAGATAACATTGTTATTATTCTCTTAAATATAACTCTGTTATGTAGATCACTATATCACATATGGCAACGGTGAAATTCACAAGTGAAAGCCAAGCCAAGCCACAAACAGATCCCAACTGTTTGATGGTACCAACTACAGTTACTGGAAAACACGGATGAGCATTTTTTTAAGTCACTAGACTTTAACCTCTGGTCAATTGTTATCAATGGCTACAAAAATCCTACTATCACCTCTATTCTTACTTCCTCTGTTATTGGCAAGCCTTATTATAGTTATATGGTGGAAGAGAAGAATTTAGCTAGCCATGATACAAAAGCAATGCATGCTTTTTATTGTGCTAAAGACATAAATGTATTCAATCTTATTACTACTTGCACAACATCTCATAGAATATGAAAACTTTTTGAAGCTACCTATGAGTGCAGGCATGAAAGCAAAGCTAGCAACTCCAGAGAGGAGAATAATCTTCATAATGTGTGCATGATGGGATCGGGATATGAGGTGCAACACAACCCTTTATATGAAGAAGAGCTTGCATGCCACAACTACAGAGGATCAAGCCACATGATGAAAGATTATTGTACTACTAAAAAGGAGAATCGCTATGGATGATCAAATGAAGGAAGATCACCGTCTCACAAGTACGCTACCACAAGCATAAGGTGTGAAAGTGAAGCAAATGATTCTGAAGAATAAGAGAGACCTCGTCTATCTGCAAATATATACACAATGACATTATCTAACGAGGTACAAAATAATTCTCTTTATGAAAAGAGTGAATTTTCTTATGATGAGTTATCTGCTACTTTCAGTGATCTATTGGAAGAACATAAGAAAGTATTAGATAAGTATAAGCAGTCTCGAAAAGAGGCTAAGGCTTATAAGCTTAAGAATGAAAGGTTGTCCTCTTTGTTTCATGATATTAGAGACACTGCCACTGCTAGTGACACAGATGAGCTATCTACGGTTAAGCTGAGTCTCAATGATATTCAAGAATGCATTAATAAGTTGACACAAGAGCATATAAAACTCAATGAAGCTTATAAAGTAGAGAAGAAGAAGTATAGCATTGCTACCCAAAGAATAGACTCATTAACTACTAAGTATAATAAGGCTTGCACGATCTCTAAAAAATAAAGATAAGATTCTGTAAACAAGTTGTTCTATCCAAGACACAGTCATACATAAGGCATGTGACATAACCCAAGATTTAAAAAGGATCTGACACAGCTAAGTTTAAACATAACCATGCTTTTTATTATAAGTATCCACTTACATCATATCATACCACTATACGTTCTCATACTGTTGCACATAGCACTAGTGTTAATACTTTCTGTCATTATTGCGGTATGAATGGACATATTTGTAAACATTGTCAGATTAGAAAACTTGTTGATATAAACTTGTGCAAATTGGTTCTAAAAGCTAACAAATGTGGATCCAAGTTTTGGATACCAAAGTTTTCGCCTCTTAGTGAAAGTGAAGCATCTCATATCAAATAGAACCAATAGAACTTGTTGGTGATTGCAAAGCTACAAAGGTCATCTTCCAAGCAATTGCACCAATATAACTGTGGTCACTGGAACCACTTTGGTAGCATGCTAAACTATTCTTCCTAAATGGCTAGAACTATAGTATCTTGTATGTCTTTTCACTATTTCTTACTAGAAGTACTTCTTTTTTGTTATCTTATATAAACTAGTGTGATACATGTTTCTAGCATGCTTAGGATAATATTCATGAAATACAGTTGCATGGCTAGTTAATATCTCAAATATTATGTCACACTAAGTAGCCTTTCTATTTGTCTGACATTTTTTATCTATGCTTTATTTATAAAGTATGCATATCATTTTACTTCATATGATCTTGTGTCTTATTTTTCTAATTTATTAGTGCACATTTTAGTATATGTGTTTTATATATTTACATCAATAGTGCATTATGAAAGCTTCTTGAAAAATAGTTTTAGTATCTTAATCGTGATGATCATTTTTTGTTCATTCTTTAGGAATTTACTTCTCTTGTAGTTAGGGATTCTAAATTTCGATGATGTTTGATAATACTGCATATATTTCTTTAAATCTAAGTTCTTAAAATAGAGATCATTTTGGATACAAGCCGAAAGGGTCCTTCTGTCATACATGTGTAAATAGCCTGAAGCGACATGGTGTACTAGTCTTCCGACTACCGCTAGCTGGGAATCGGCCCCTACAGCTGACCCAAAGTGATCAATACTTTATAGACTTAAGATTTATTAAGGTCTACTTGCAACTATTGTCAAGTTCAGGATCCAAGGCGCTGAACTCAGTCCCCTAGGTTCCAGAATATATCAACGTATCTAGACCCTACATTTTGATCTATAAATATTTTATAATTTGTTTTTACCCAATGTTTTTGTAGCACATATAAAGATACATGTAATTGATACATCTTATGCTTATAGGTACAAATGATTTATATGTTGTTTGAGATCTTTTCCAGTGGATACATATTCATAATATTTTGAATTCTCTAAATCGATCTATAATCTTGGATTGTTCTTAATTTTAAGCAAAGAAATATGGATCATCAATAGATTTGGACTTTCATTTTGATGGAGATTAATGGCAATATTTTCTCAAAAGGTAACATACATTGATCTTCCATAGGTTGGTTTGTCATCTTTTGATATATTCATTTTTCTGTCACTCTATTTTTTTGATTTGATCTTGTGACTACTCATTGAATATTATGGTTTTCTGATATGTTCTTTACCGTTTGCGTAATATTCATGATACTTGTTTTATCAAGCTTTTATTATTCTCTTCTTTGGATATCACTTTTACTTGCCTAAAGAGGACATTTGTTTTAAGTTTGGAACTTTATATGCATTGATCAAAGGCATGAAAGATGCATCTCTCTATATCCCTTAGATTTTGTTATTATTGATTCAGTTATTTACGTCAAGAATTAGAAATTTTAGATGTCAATATAATTACTTTTATCTTATGAATTATTTTTTATTATGCCAAAACTATTTTTGAGACAAGCCTACAAAGGGTCTGTCTGTAACCATAGCTACGACTAAAGAAAAATGGTACTTAAGTGTTCCCCTGTGAACCTCCGTTAGCTGGGACAATACCCCTACAGCTAATCAGAGACAGTCGATGCATAATAAAATATTAATTCATAAAATAAATTTAAATACATTAACTAAAATTTAAAATTAATAAACTTGGAACTAAATTAAAAAGGAATAATAAATTCAAAGTAACATTTTGGATTATATGCAAAATTACCTCAACAGAGTTCTGCCCGAACTCGGTTGGTGTCGGGTTTTAAACAGAACCTGAATGGCACCCACTTGTATTTCTTTCATTCTCCTCCAAATAGCATCTCAAACAGTCTGAGTATGTGATCTTTTATGCTGAGTTGGTGTTTTCGAACTCTTATTATGATTATGCATTTTTATTTCAGGGTTTATTGTCTCTTTTTGGTATGCGCTTGTAACTTTTAGCTACTCTTCATTCATAAATTGCCTGTGAATTTTTTTTCTATCTTTATATTACCTCTGCGTTTCTTCTACGTTTTTTTACTTATGCATGAATTGCGGGAGCTTCTCTCTTTGTAATTATTTTGCTAAGTAACAACGGAGAGAAAATCTAACATATTTTTCAATTAACTTTTACCAAGAGGAGATAGTACCAAACATTTTGATATTTTTGTCAAATCAAGATCAAGATGTTATATCGGTCAAGGTTTGTCAATTATCAAATGAGAGAGATTTTTGGCCCATTGGTCATGGTCGAACCATACTTTAATAATTAATCTAACCCTGTCTCGATATAAGGGTTATTTAGATGAATTGCTAAACTACTACTGCTATCGTTCAAGACTTGGAGCTGTTTTGTCATTGTGTTTGTATTTTCATTTATTCAATGTATTTTTCATATTTTATTGAGTCTAGAAAATCCAATGTACACCAAGTCGTACTGGCAATAGGCTACCCAAAAATGTTTCAAAAATACGTATCTGTTTGAAAACAAGCCCAAAACCAAAAGCCCTAACAGCTTGAACATTCGAATGCCCAAAACATGAGTTTCAAAACCTATATTCACCAATTCAGACCTAGCAGAATTTGCCACAATTTGTCCCGAATTCAGCTAATGGGACGTTTTTTTAACTCAGTCTTCCCGCAGTTAAGGATGCTATGACTATATACCAAGTGCAACGACCCGCACCCTGATTAGGGGCACGAGCATGTGGGTACATCCAGCCTATGCCGCAGAATCGGCAGTAGAATGCTGTATAGGTCATCTACAAAAACTACACTAAATAGTATAAGGGTACCTGTCATCTCCGCACGGAGGAATATATATGGCATAACTCAATCACAAAACAAAAATAAGATAGATAGTACGAAAAAAAATATGATAGATGTGAAAACAGGAAATGAGTTCAGCATCCAACACAGCCGAAGAGAAACAAACAACATCACAGAGTCACAAAATATAATATAAGCTACTACAGTCTAAAATAAAGCTGGATCGCAGTACAGGCAAGCCTAACTAAGCTAACTACTCTGGAAGTGCAAAGTCTAGTGGCTCACTAACAGGCCACAATCCTGGCCTTAGTCTCCATCTGTCTCGACCCCATAGTAGGTCGAGCAGTCTGCCTCAGAAACATATGTAATACATCAACGGTATCATGTCAGGAAAATGAGCAAGTACAAATACTAACAACAGTTCCATATGAATTGACAAATTCTATAAGAGATAGTATAATGAAATAAAAAGAAGATATGGGATGAGTTGGGAGCCATTCGAAAGCCGAGCTACAAATCGTAAACCAAACAAGGACCGAGGTTGTAACCCTTCTTCCGAACAAAACCTAGCCTCCAATCAATGTATAGCATAAAAGCATGTAGAACATGTGAAATACAACAAAATCAACAGAAAATATAACAGGATGTGAGTACTGAATAGGACGACAATATATAGGACGACTTGGAAACTATTCGGAAGCCGAGTTACAACCCTTAAACCAAACAAGGACCGAGTTGTAACCCTTCTCCCGAATAGAACTTAGCCTCCTATGATAAATAATATAAAATATGCCTTGAATTATTATTGTGTTATGTGATCGGCTTGGGAAACATGGTCAGGCGTTCCATCTGACCGGCTATGAACAATGTACAACGGAGCAGGATCAGACCGACCACCATGGAAAGCTATGAACAAGTGGGGTCAGGCTATACCCGCGTGAGCGAGGGTATAGTTATAACAAGTAACAAGTACTATAAAGAACAAGTAGGGATTTTGATCACACAACCACTAATAACTCCCCATCCCCGAATAGTATAAAGATCCGGATATG
>JANAVB010005390.1:0-47228 GCA_029216955.1 Iris pallida | reverse complement strand
AGCCGCCCCCTTTCCCCCAAATTCCTTTCCTTCTCTCTCCCGACCCACACTCACCCCCAGCCCTCTCTCTCACCCTCAACTCCTATCTCCGCTCACTCGGCCTCCATCCCTCTCTCTCGCTCGCCGTCTCCCTCTTTCTCCCGGCCCCCCCGACTCCGGCCGCCCGAGCTCCCACCACCATCATCGATGCCATCTCCTCCACTGCTCCCACCGCCGTAGCTGCCCCCGCAATCGACCTCGTCCGGCCCTCCCCCATCCGGCGCCACCACAGCTCCCACCACATCACCCGCCATGGCGAACCACCACATCATCGTCGCCGTCACCTCCCTCCACCACCATCTGCCACGATCGTCGGCCCCTCCTCTGCGACCGCCACAGTCGCCGCCGAAGTCGTTCTCCTCCGGCCGCCCTCTTTCTCTGTACCCCCTCCTGCGGCGGGCCGACCTGGCCGGGCCTCCTCGCCCTCGACGACGAGCCCCTCCGCCGGTGAGATTTTCGAGACACCCCTCTCCCTCTCTTTCTCGATTTGAGTGCTTTCGGAGATCGAGCCGCGGTTCGGCGCGCGTCGGGCAGCGTGCTGCCTCGAGCCGTACGCTGCCTCGTGCAGAGTGTTCCTTGGACAGCGCACCTCGGTTGGTGCGTACCCTTATTTTCGTGCTACCTCGGGACACGGGTCTCGAGCTTCGTGTACACCTCGAGCAACAGGATGCTTTGGGCCCGCGTTCTTTGGGTCGTGTGCCATCCCGATTCGCGTGCCTCGGTGTGTGAGCTGTTTCGATTTTGTGTATCCCGATCCACGTGCTGCCTTGGGCAGGGGACGCCTCGAGCCTCGTGCTGTCTCAGGCACCGTGTTATCTCGGTTTGCACGTTGCTCGATTTCCGTGTCTGGCCTTTGTGCCATCTCGGTTTTTGTATCGCTTCGATTTGTGTGCAGCACCAATTTGCGTGCTTGCCTCGGTTTGTGCCCCATTGTCCTCCGTACCGCAATCGATTTGCGTGCACACATTGATTTTGTGTGCCGCCTCGATTTACGTGCTCTTGGACCTTGGGTCGTCACGATCTACGGTACGTCTCGATTTACGTGTCCGTATCGATCCGCGTACCTCGGTTTCTGTGCCCGATCCCTGCACTGCTTGCGGGACCCAACGGTATAGCCTTCTGCCATCTCTTGTGATTATTTGATTATTGATTATTTTATATTTAGTGCTGATGATTTATTGTGTGTTCTGAGGATCTCGATTGGCGTGCTAGCTTGGATCGCGATTGCCGAAGACTTGCTTACCTAGCCGAGCCTATAGGCAAGTATCCCTTGCTCACCGACGTCTCTTGCCCTCTCTCCTGGATTTTATTTCATAGTTAATTTGTACTTGTAAATTTTATAACCATGATTAGTGTAGCCTAGTAGTAGAACTGCCATGATGAAATTAGGATAGCTTGTCCGATACCGGGATAGACCGTATCGGAACTCGGATGGGTCATCCACACCTCCAAGGACACGAGCACGACTCACTTGTATGGATTGTCCCCGTATGCCCCGTGTCCGACTCACGGTCGGGTAATGGCTTGGCGAACTATTCTTGTGGCTGTGATGTGCTTGGGTTAGAACTAGGGGCATGTGCTGTGATGCGCCCTGCGAGGCGGTTAGTTGATTATATTATGCATGTTGGCTTGGCGCCCAGTAACGCATTGTAGCGCTGCTGGAGGCCGAGACTTAGGGGTCTCGGGTTCGATTGGTTTCCAGTACGCATCGTAGTGCTACTGGAGGCCGAGACTTAGTGTTCTCGGCTATCGATTTGTTCCCAGTAGCATCATAGTGCTGCTCGTAGCTGAGACTTAGTGTTCTCAGTCTGCAATTCTGCGATTCTGCGGCGGGTTGCGTCGAGTAGTTTTTGCCCCTATTCGTAGGGTGCTCCCATCCAGATTACCAAGGAGACTCTGCCGGATTTTTCCAGAATTCTCGGTTGAGAATTTGGTTCGAAGGATTGGACAGAACCATTCCTTTGGTTTGCGGGACTGAACTCATGCATGTTCTTCTTGGTATAGCATCCCTAGTCTCATTGCCTGCTAGGTAGACTCCCGACTAGGTTAGTCGCCTAGCGTCTTGACTTGTCTTGTCCGTCGGATTGTGTAAGGAGAGCGGTTCTACTGGGTGAAGGTCTGCAACCCCTGGTCCTTGTTGGTTTAAGGGTTGTGGATCTGATCCAGAGTGGTTCACGCAATCCTTGCCTTTTCGACGGTATCACCCATTGGACTCTTGACCCGTGACCCTTCTTTTTAGATGGTGTTCTAGTTTAGTTGTTATCCCATTATCTGTCCTGTCCGCCGGATTGTGTAAGGAGAGCGGTTCTACTCGGGTGAAGGTCTGCAACCCTGGTCCTTGTTGGTTAAGGTTGTGGATCTGATCCAGAGTGGTTCACAATCCTTGCCATCTTCCGACGGCGTTGATTAGTGTTGACCCATGTGTTGGGATTATGATCTTATTCGAAGATTGACTATGAGGAGATATGATATTGAGATAGTGATTATGGGAGACTAAGTGGATTCTTAGATAGTGTTGCTAGTTCTTTGGTGATGTTCTAATTTGATCAGATATGCCTTTGAGGACTTTGGATTTTGATATTGGTACGAGTATCTCGCGGAACGAATAGAATATCGAGGGTATTATTATATAATTTTTTTACTCGACTCCCCAAGTGCCCAAAACCTGGTTTGATTGCTATGTCTTGGTAGTTGAGGGGCTTGTTTTCTAGTGGCTTGTGATCATTGACTTGGAGGATTCTTGTGAGCCAGAGGGCCTAGCATTGCTTATAGTAATTAGCTTGGTGTTTGGTTATTGACCTTCCTGGCATGATATTGATTCCATAGTAGAGGGGTGACTCTTGGTTGATTGATCTAGTGGATAGACCGATTGGATGACTGGAGCTCTAGGCCCCCATATATGCTCGAGATGTTATTATAAGTAGAGGTTCTGATCTTGTACTTGACCTGATATCCATGCCACGATGTGGGCAGGACTTCTTGTGACTAGCAGATTTGTTCTTGTCCCAGACCTGACTACTTGTATCCGTGCTATAAGTCCAGCTTACCCTTTGAGGTACTGGCCCTTACCTTGTACTGCGGTGCCCCTTCTCTACGGCACTTTGAGGTGCTACTTCCATGATTATATGGCATTGCGATGCCATCTTGATATTCTGGCTATATTATATATACCTGTACGGGTATCTGGTAGTTGGCCTATAGTCTTAGCGTGGTTAGGATTGCTTGCTTGCTTGCTAACACTAAGGATGGATCACAACTAGGACTATAGGTGCCGAGGTTGATTCTACTTAGCGTTCTCGTACTGAGGTACGACATCTAGGAGGATGATCATGTGACAACGGCATGTGATTCCGGATAAATGTATGGTTAATCTGGCAACTTAAACTGGTAGAAGAAACAGAAAGGAGGGAACGGAATCCCGAGATCGTGCATTACCAGCCTTATCCCAGACATTAGTCATGACCTGCAGGCTGGCCGCACGGATATTGTTACCATTCGTACTAGTGGATGGCAATATCCGGCTACTTATGTACTATACATTATATACATGGCATGCTCGACACTGTAGCCTTACGAGGGACCGGTGGTGACATGCAAAGCCCGGTGGCCTTACGAGGAATCGGTGCTCTTCTTACATGCTATACTTGGCCTCGTAGCCCTGCTGGGACGGCACGATCTGAGGATTCCCATACTTGCATTGTTGGGGTATCCTGTCACGACCCGTATCGTGATTAGGGGCACGAGAACGTGGGTACGTCCAGCCTACGCAGTGCGTATCGGCGGTAGAACGCTGTAGGGTCCACTATAACATCTAACATCTAACAATAAGATATATAAACCTGTTATCTCCGCACGGAGGTATAACATAACATCTCAACTCTATATCTCAAACACAAGTCTAGGAAAGATAGAACATGATATGGAATCAGATGAAAGGAAGAAACTGAATATAAGTAGAGTTATCACACCACACAAAGTAGATGTCCAACACAATAAGTACAAGACCTGAAATATAACTAAGTCACAACTAACAATCGGAACAATCCGATACAAAATGAAACCTAAACACTAGACTAGACTAGGCACCCTCTACTGAGCTAGATGCTCCTCAGCCTCCTGAAGGTCACCCTCATGTGTCCCATAGAAGGTAGGACAGTCACATCATCATCTGTAATATTTTCAACAGGTCCAGTCAGGACAGGAACGAGCACAATACATCTCACGCAGTTCATATCATGTTGGGAAATGTAAAGCATGCAAAGAGTAAGATACATGGACTATAAAGAATATATATAAAACGAGAGAGATTTGATAACTGGAAATATCTATATATATGATAAGTAAGAACTGTAGGTAACCTGTGATTTAGAGCATGAGATGGTTTATAAACGGGTTAGGACAATGCAAGGGTAACTCCATCATACGTGAGTGTACTATGGACATATACATGATTTCAAAGATTTCACAAGATGGATTTTGATCACATAACCATTTCCTACTCACCCTCCCCAATCAGTACACAGGATCCAGTCAAGTTACGTTACCTTGCACAAGAGGTTTTATCATGTTTTCTCATGTGATCATGAGAGTACAAGATTGCACAAGAGTATACATGAAAGCGGTGTACATAAAATACAAGATGTTCGTGAAAAGCACATGACAACTGTATTTGATGCACCCCGAGGGGGATAACATCGCATGACAAGATCCATATAGTACCAATCCGTGATAATAACGTGACAGCATCATGTAAAGTAATCTAGAGCAAGAATATAAATCCTAACAATTATGAAATGATCAGAGAATGTACTCGCCTGTCACCCTGTATGACTGATATGAATAGATGTCCGAACTGGTGTCACAGAGTCCTATTTAGAGTAAAACAGGTCACAATAATCCACAATGGTAAAAATAGAGTATACAATGCATACTACATGATTCTAGGTCAATCTGGTCAAAAGTCAACTCTTGGTCAACTCTAACAGTCAAACTAGGTCAACTTAAGTCATACTAGGTCATAAGAGTCAACTAAGTCAAACAAGGTCAAGCAAGTCAAGGTTAGTCAAATCTAGGTCAAACTTAGACTAACTAAGGGTTTTTAGGTCAAGGGTCAACTCTATATGTCAACTCTATAAGGCTAACCCAAATCATGACACAACTCCTAATTATCCCACTTAACCCCATACATATCTTAAATTACATATGACTATCCTCATAACCATATGGTCAAACATAAATCAACTAGTTTAATAGTCTAGGTTTAGTCAACCTTAGTCATCAAGCCCTTTAAAGTCCATCCAAGCCATTTCTAGGTCAATTAGGTCAAGTTTGACCTAAGGTTGACTTTGGTCAACTCTAGTCAAACAAGGTCAACTACCTAGGTCTAGTAGGCCTAATGGTCTATCCTAACTCATTGGCCATAGGCATAGGCTAGTACATCTAGGACACTAGTAGATACATATAGGTATCTATATATATATACAATAGATACATACATTATCTATACCATATATATATTCATAGGCCATATTATATATATAACATATCTACAATATATATACAATATATATCCTACTATATATATACCAATATAACCAATATATAAAATACTACATATACACTCACTATATAACATATATATACACATAAAAATATATATTATATAGATTATATATATATATATATAATAATATATATATATTTATATATATATATATCTATATATATATATAGAGAGAAGAGAGAGATGGGATTTTGCACAGTAGGGGGGGTTCTCTGTCCACTGTGACAGAGAACATAGACACACACACACACACTAACATACATAAATACATACATATACTATGCTCATATATACATATATACACATGCAATTTCACCCAAATTCCTCCCAACACACACACGCACACACATACACTACGTATATACTATGTATACACACTAATACATGCAAAAATAACATCAAAATCGTTTTGAATCTCGAATTTGAAAACTGGAAAATATACAAAAACTGGAAATAATACACTGTGACAGTGGGTTAGGGTAAACCCAAAACCAACCCCTAACTCGACTATGGTCCCCAACCAAGGGTTGGTAAAAGTGTCCCTAGGTGTCCCCTAGCATCTAGGGTGCCTGACACAAAGTCTAGACACGACACGACGTGTCCAACCCTCTAAAAACCTAAACAGGTAAACACTGACACACACGCAAACACTGCGTCGTGCACGTGTGCACCTAGCTCTAGGACACGACACACGCACACACGTGTCTCGTGCTCGTGTAAGAAGGTGCGCCTGGGGGTTGTGCACGTGTCCAAGTGCCTGCCCCGTGACCACATCACTCCAGGATACGACACGAGGTCCGTATCAGTCGAGAAAACTCGACTGATACACGCGGTTTGGCACCGCGTCGTGCAGCGGTGCACGTGTCTCGTAGACACGACACGAGCCACGTGGGGCCTCGTGGTCATGTCCACGTATAGCCCACGTGTTGGGCTACACACTCGTGTCACCACGAGGTGTCCACGTGGTGTCTAGACATGACACGAAGGCCGTGTCCAAGTGAAAAACCGGGTCTGTGCGTGTAGTCTGTGACCCGTGCGAGTGCGATTTCTCACTCGACACGACACGGCGTGACACGAAACTTTGGGGGCATGTTCGCAGACATTGCCCCCGTGTCCATGTCAAATTTTCTGTGTCCTAGTGCTCTGTGCAGTGAGCACGAACAGCGTGGTAGCAGGGCACTGCTCGTGTGCATCGTGCAGCGAGTTCGTGTCCATTTTGGACACGGACACGACTCGGATTCGTGCTCAGTAAGTTAGGGTTAGGGTTAGCAAGGTTAGGGCTACCTGAAAATGTAATTTGTTCTACATTTTACAGAAGTCAAAACCTTTGGGGCAATTCATCAAACATGGTTTTATAACCTAGGATACGTGTCCGATACGGACACCAAACCAAACCTACTTCCTACCAAACTTGACCCACAGTTAGGGTATACCTATATGCATGCATTTATGAAGAGAAATCACAGTATTAACAAGGTTTGAGGGTAATTACCTATTGAGTGAAAACTCAATGAAAAGCCTAGAATAGGGGGGGTGTCCACTTCTCTTGGTGGTGTCCTAGCCTTGTGAAACTTTGATTGCTAGCCTCCCTTAGAACCCTTGATGTTGTAGGGTCTCAATGCAAAAGAGAGGTGATTTGGATCAAAAATGATCAAGTTATGGTCTTGTGAAGGAATGGGAATTTCAAGGTTTAATGAAATGTAAAAGGGTATGTAAATGAGATGGGTAGTGACTAAATAGGATGGGGGGGGTGCCCTATGGCCGGCCAAGACAAGGGGGGTGGTCCTTGGGTTGCTTCCAAGTTAAGGAAGGTTGACTTCTATGTAAAGGTAGCTTAGATCTTTAGGTTTTCAAGAATTATCACAAAAGTAAATATCTAGATATTTTCCTACCTTGACTAATATGCAATATCCATCCTCTAGTCTCTAGGTTAGTGGCTAACCTCCAAATTAGGGTAAACTAGGTTAGGGACTCTCATGACAATAATTAAATAATAATAATTCACATAAATACAATAATTTCAAATAATTCCTAGTAAATTACCAAAATACCCCTTAGGCTAAAAAGTCCTAACTTGATGTTCTAAACCTATGACTAGGCTCATAAGATCATGGTTAGTCCTAGGTTATAATCTCTAAGGTTGCACTAGCAAAACATCAAAATCACAAGTCGTGGTTTTAAATAGTTTTAAAAATAACTAAAATCACCAAAAATCATAATATGGTTTAAATATCATTATTAAATAATTATAATTACAAAATTTCAAAATTACCCTCATTTTAGAAACTGGGTGCTACAAGTCTACCCTCCTTAGAAAATTTCGTCCTCGAAATTAGAATGGTCATACTCCTTCTAGGTCAAACACCCCAACAATCACAGTCTCAAACACACAGTCCGATAATCATATGTGTCTGTCCAAATCATGATACTCGGAATCTTCGACATGCTAGTGAGCAAGGCTACGATATTCACAAAGTCCTTGACTAAGGTACATACCTCTAGAATCATGGTATTTAAAATTTTCGCATTGCTGCATGCCTGGCCGCGAAAACCTTAAATTCCCACATCCGAGAAATACGTCCAAAATCCGACTATATGTCCTCACTATGCCAGCTAACATGACTATAGGACTCTAGATCCCATGATCGAGACGACCTAGCCCATACGACTTATCTCAGAAGAAAATAATTTATAATGAATATTCGAACAAAATTTATCAACTACAAGGAACAAATAGAATCGAAATTCCAAGACAGTTATAAGGAGGCAAATGCGGAAATAGAATCGAAAAGGTTGGAACCTGCAATCAGCTCTCCCTCTGCCTGTGCATCATCGACTGCCATGGCGAAAGCTCACCCCGGCTGGCCTCCCTTGGCCTGCTGCTGATGCTGGACAAACCTCTGCTGCTGAGTCTGCAACGGTGGTCCCGTCTGCTGCCCTGTCGGAGCCCTAGCTCCTGCTGCTGCCTGAGCCAATCGTGTCGAGTTCTTGGGACACTCCCTCAACTGATGCTCTGCTGAACCACAAAGCAAACACAGGCCCTGCCTCTTCCTGCAGTCATCCCATCCGTGACCTTGCTTCTTACAGAAGTTACAGGTAGGGTACTGTTGCTGCCTGGGTGCCTGCTGAAGTACATGTCTCTGGCCCTGAAACAGCTGCTGAACTGGCCTCTGCTGTATGTGAGGGCGCTTGGCTGGCCCTGCACTAGAACTAGCCCCTAAGGTATCACTGCCCCTCTTCGGCTTGAGGCCCAAGTCCTCCTCTGCAATCTGTGCGTCCATCAATATCTGATCGAACGTCGCGTCACGGCGTCCCGAGGTGCGGGTGCGCACTGCATGAATAAATCCCCTACGGAACTTACGAGCCTTCTGCCCCTCATCCTGGATCATATCGGGAGCGAACTTGCTAAGGCGGAAGAACTCAGCTGCATACTCGTCCACCGACGAGTTTTCCTGTACTAGACCCACGAACTGGCCCTCCAATGCTGTAAGAGCCACGTCCGGGAAGAACTTCTCCTTGAAGAGCCTCCGGAAGTTCTCCCATGTCAGCCCTCTCACCGACGCATGAGGATCCGTGCGGTACCATGTCAGCACGATGTCGAAGAATCGGCTTACTGCGGCCGAAACCCGTGCTCTAGGAAGCTCTGCCAGCTCCATGCTCCGCTGCACATCCTCTAGCCAGTCGTCTGCATAGAGGATGCCCTCCGTGCCCGTGAAGTCCCTGGAGCTCATCTTTCTAAAGTCTAATACTGTCCCCGGCCTAGACTGCTGCTGGTATGGCTGCTGGCCAGTAGGGCCCTGCACCGTACCCGGTGCCACTCTCTCCACTGCTGCCAGTGCAAGCTGATGCGAGTTCTCCATGCTCTGCCTCAACATCTCAATCTGACGGTGTGACGCCTCCGACTGGCACTGCGATGCCTCTGCCTGGGCCCGCTGAGTCTCCATCATCTGCTGAAGGAGAAGGAACATATGATGTGTATCCGTCGGTATCGGTGGTGGTGGCGGCAGCATATCCGTAATGACGACTGAAACCCTCTGGAGTGGAGGTAGTAAACCTCCCTGTGCAACTGCCGGGGTCTCCGGGATAGTGGAATCACTGGGGGCAGTCTCGTGAACCTCCTCCTCAGCCTGGTCAGATCTATCGGGCAAGCTACTCGATCCAGTGGCCTGCGGGTGCGTCTTCGTCATCCTGGAGACGAATTGAAACAAAAGAGATCAATATGGCACATGAGTAGATTTATCAAGGAAGGACAGTTAATTTAATACAAGGAGAGTAATCATGAAAATCAAAAGATCAGAAATTTTCTAGGTGTGATTGAGAAACTCTTATCATGTCCTAGGTCCTACGTCCTAATTGCAAGCTCGTAATTAGTACTCTAAGGCGAGCACCATTACGAGATCGCACTAATTGCGACACAGACCTGCATGGGCCACCACAAAAATGTGTCACGACCCGTACCCTGATTAGGGGCACGAAAACGTGGGTACGTCCAGCCTACGCCGCAGTGTCGGCGGTAGAACGTTGTATAGGTCAACTATAACATCTAACATCTAACAATAAGATATATAAACCTGTCATCTCCGCACGGAGGTATAACATAACATCTCAACTCTATATCTCAAACACAAGTCTAGGAAAGATAGAACATGATATGGAATCAGATAAAAGGAAGAAACTGAATATAAGTAGAGTTATCTCACCATACAAAGTAGATGTCCAACACAAATAAGTATAAGACCTGAAATATAACTAAGTCACAACTAACAATCGGAACAATCCGATACAAAATGAAACCTATAAACACTAGACTAGACTAGGCACCCTCTACTGAGCTAGATGCTCCTCAGCCTCCTGAAGGTCACCCTCATGTGTCCCATAGAAGGTAGGACAGTCACCATCATCATCTGTAATATTTTTAACAGGTCCAGTCAGGACAGGAACGAGCACAATACATCTCACGCAGTTCATATCATGTTGGGAAATGTAAAGCATGCAAAGAGTAAGATACATGGACTGTAAAGAATATATATAAAAACGAGAGAGATTTGATAACTGGAAATATCTATATATATGATAAGTAAGAACTGTAGGTAACCTGTGATTTAGAACATGAGATGGTTATATAAACGGGTTAGGACAATGCAAGGGTAACTCCATCATACGTGAGTGTACTATGGACATACACATAATTTCACAAGATTTCACAAGACGGGATTTTGATCACATAACCATTTCCTACTCACCCTCCCCAATCAGTACACAAGGATCCAGTCAAGTTACGTTACCTTGCACAAGAGATTTTTTATCATGTTTGCTCACGTGATCATGAGAGTACAAGATTGCACAAGAGTATACATGAAAGCGGTGTACATAAAATACAAGATGTTCGTGAAAAGCACATGACAACTGTATTTGATGCACCCCGAGGGGGATAACATCGCATGACAAGATCCATATAGTACCAATCCGTGATAATAACGTGACAGCATCATGTAAAGTAATCTAGAGCAAGAATATAAATCCTAACAAGTATGAAATGATCAGAGAATGTACTCGCCTGTCATCCTGTATGACTGATATGAATAGATGTCCGAACTGGTGTCACAGAGTCCTATTTAGAGTAAAATAGGTCACAATATATCCACAATGGTAAAAATAGAGTATACAATGCATACTACATGATTCTAGGTCAATCTGGTCAAAAGTCAACTCTTGGTCAACTCTAACAGTCAAACTAGGTCAACTTAAGTCATACTAGGTCATAAGGAGTCAACTAAGTCAAACAAGGTCAAGCAAGTCAAGGTTAGTCAAATCTAGGTCAAACTTAGACTAACTAAGGGTTTTTAGGTCAAGGGTCAACTCTATATGTCAACTCTATAAGGCTAACCCAAATCATGACACAACTCATAATTATCCCACTTAACCCCATACATATCTTAAATTACATATGACTATCCTCATAACCATATGGTCAAACATAAATCAACTAGTTTAATAGTCTAGGTTTAGTCAAACCTTAGTCATCAAGCCCTTTAAAGTCCATCCAAGCCATTTCTAGGTCAATTAGGTCAAGTTTGACCTAAGGTTGACTTTGGTCAACTCTAGTCAAACAAGGTCAACTACCTAGGTCTAGTAGGCCTAATGGTCTATCCTAACTCATTGGCCATAGGCCATAGGCTAGTACATCTAGGACACTAGTAGAAACATATAGGTATCTATATATATATATATACAATAGATACATACACTATCTATACCATATATATATATATATATATATATATATATATATATATTCATAGGCCATATTATATATATACATATCTACAATATATATACAATATATATCCCACTATATATATACCATATATAACCAATATATAAAATACTACATATACATATGTTATATATATATATATATATATATATATATATATATATATATATATATATATATATATATATATATATATAGAGAGAGAGAGAGAGAGAGAGAGAGAGAGAGAGAGAGAGAGCGATGGGATTTCTGGACAGTAGGGGGGGTTCTCTGTCCACTGTGACAGAGAACATAGACACACACACACACACTAACATACATAAATACATACATATATACATATACTCATATATACATAAAAAAAAAAAATCACCCAAATTCCTCCCACACACACACACACACATACACTACGTATATACACTATGTATACACACTAATACATGCAAAAATAACATCAAAATCGTTTTGAATCTCGAATTTGAAAACTGGAAAATAATACAAAAATTGGAAAATAATACACTGTGACTGTGGGTTATGGTAAACCCAAAACCAACCCCTAAACTCGACTATGGTCCCCAACCAAGGGTTGGTAACAGTGTCCCTAGGTGTCCCCTAGTATCTAGGGTGCCTGACACAAAGTTTAGACACGATACGACGTGTCCAACCCTCTAAAAACCTAAACAGGTAAACGCTGACACACACACGCAAACACTGCGTCGTGCATGTGTGCACCTAGCTCTAGGACACGACACACGCACACACGTGTCTTGTGCTCGTGCAAGAAGGTGCGCCTGGGGGTTGTGCACGTGTCCAAGTGCCTGTCCCGTGTCCACGTCACTCCAGGACACGACATGAGGTCCATATCAGTCGAGAAAACTCGACTGATACACGCGGTTTGGCACCGCGTCGTGCAGCGGTGCACGTATCTCGTGGACACGACACGAGCCACGTGGGGCCTCGTGGTCATGTCCACGTGTAGCCTACGTGTTGGGCTACACACTCGTGTCACCACGAGGTGTCCACGTGGTGTCTAGACACGACACGAAGGCCGTGTCTAAGTGAAAAACCGGGTCTGTGCGTACAGTCTGTGACCCGTGTGAGTGCGATTTCTCACTCGACACGACACGATGTAACACGAAACTTTGGGGTCATGTTCGCAGACAGTGCCCCCGTGTCCATGTCAAATTTTACGTGTCCTAGTGCTCTGTGCAGTGAGCACGAACAACGTGGTAGCAGGGCACTGCTCGTGTGCATCGTGCAGTGAGTTCGTGTCCATTTTGGACACGGACACGACTCGAATTCGTGCTCAGTAAGTTAGGGTTAGGGTTAGCAAGGTTAGGGCTACCTGAAAATGCAATTTGTTCTACATTTTACAGAAGTCAAAACCTTTGGGGCAATTCATCAAACATGGTTTTATAACCTAGGATACGTGTCCGATACGGACACCAAACCAAACCTACTTCCTACCAAACTTGACCCACAGTTAGGGTATACCTATATGCATGCATTTATGAAGAGAAATCACAGTATTAACAAGGTTTGAGGGTAATTACCTATTGAGTGAAAACTCAATGAAAAGCCTAGAATAGGGGGGGTGTCTACTTCTCTTGGTGATGTCCTAGCCTTGTGAAACTTTGATTGCTAGCCTCCCTTAGAACCCTTGATGTTGTAGGGTCTCAATGCAAAAGACTAGAGGTGATTTGGATCAAAAATGATCAAGTTATGGTCTTGTGAAGGAATGGGAATTTCAAGGTTTAATGAAATGTAAAAGGGTATGTAAATGAGATGGGTAGTGACTAAATAGGATGGGGGGTGCCCTATGGCCGGCCAAGACAAGGGGGGGTGTCCTTGGGTTGCTTCCAAGTTAAGGAAGGTTGACTTCTATGTAAAGGTAGCTTAGATCTTTAGGTTTTCAAGAATTATCACAAAAGTAAATATCAAGATATTTTCCTACCTTGACTAATATGCAATATCCATCCTCTAGTCTCTAGGTTAGTGGCTAACCTCCAGATTAGGGTAAACTAGGTTAGGGACTCTCATGACAATAATTAAATAATAATAATTCACAAAAATCCAATAATTTCAAATAATTCCTAGTAAATTACCAAAATACCCCTTAGGCTAAAAAGCCCTAACTTGATGTTCTAAACCTATGACTAGGCTCATAAGATCATGGTTAGTCCTAGGTTAACTAATCCCTAAGGTTGCACTAGCAAAACATCAAAATCATAAGTCGTGGTTTTAAATAGTTTTAAAAATAACTAAAATCACCAAAAATCATAATATGGTTTAAATATCATTATTAAATCATTATAATTACAAAATTTCAAAATTACCCTCATTTTAGAAACTGGGTGCTACATAACCCAACTTCCACATAGAAAGTCGTAGGCATTTGAGTGGCCGCTTATTCATATAAATTGTATGGCTTGCTATTTGCTAAGCTGGCTGGTGCGTAACGCTGTCCCGGCTCAGTATTTCATTTCCTTGTTCTTGTTTGATGTAGGGGTGGATTACTGTTCCGATGACAGACTACGATCTCCAGTTAGCGATGCAGGCATTAGTGTATGTTAGGATGATTGTGATGATTGTTGAGTTACTTCTGGGAATAACTGAGGAACATGGACTATCGTGGTGCATGATCCAACCCATGTTCTTGTTTGATTGTTGGGTTGGTTATTGTGCTACGATAGGCTATCGACCGAGGTTACGACCAGGATACTTTTAGTTGTTATTGTTATCGTGCGTTTGTACTGCACGATCTCTTACCTTCTCTTATTGTTTATAGATGTCTTACTGTCATATTTTATCCTGCTGGCTTTTCTTCGCCCGTCCTTGAGCCTTCATTTCTGGTACTTGCTACGGTTGGCCTGACCAACCCTGGATTGTTCCCAGATTTCCAGTGACTGCCCTGTGGATCTTCCAGACTCGACTTGGAGGATGTGCTTCAGTTCCCGACTATGCTAGGAACTGTGGGAAGGTATATTCGTCTACATTATTATTCCGTACTGTAGATTCCTGATTTTTATATGTGTATTCCCTGCTTTCCATATGATTATCTCTCTTGATATTGTTTTATTATGATTTGCCTGTGGACATGAGGTCGGATTTAGGCCATAGATTGATTGTATGCTAGGATACCCAACGGGACTTGACAGCCGTCATCGCCGTATAGCGTATTCGTACCTTATACGGTATAGCTGGCCTATGTCCGTCCCTGTATTCCGGTACTGGGGCGTGACATGTTTTTAGTGGTGGCCCATGCAGGTCTCGTTTTGAGATTTTGTTGGGTATCACATGATTATTGATCTCAGTCCACTATTCCTTGGGATTCTAACTTGCTATACACTTGCCCTTCGCTCTCTTGAACCTGTGAACTGGTCCTCATCTCTACTTGGACCTATCTTGCTTGGCCATGTCTTATTCGTGTTATCTACCTCTGATCCTTGTTTGATAGATATGATCCTATAGTTGGTCATGTCGATCACCTTATTTGATGAGATGTTATCTTATCTCCATCATTTGGGTTGCATGATTATTTATCTTGGGTTTTGTACTCTCTACCGGTGTTTTGCCTTGGTTGATTTCTTGTTATCCCTTTCGTGCGTTGACTTCGTGTTGACTTAGTATCATTATCGCCCTCTTCGAACGTTGGCCGGATTGCTGCGGAATGAAGATTTCATCAGGACTCTGAGATAGGATATTTCAGCATTTGTTGAGTATCCGAGGGATATTCTCGTATCAATTCGGCTTCCTTGATTCCGGACAGTTCTGCACTCATGATTATCTATTTCAGATACTATTTTGATTATAGATATACCTTCTATACATTATATTTGGATATGGATCCTTGGTTTGGAGTATTTTCCTACGGATATGGAGTATTTTCCTAGAAAAGCTATCTTGTGGTTATTATTGAAGATATTTTTGGATGTGTGTTACGATTCACCTGGATTTTGGATTTTGATTATTTTATGGGACTCTCATTACATTGTTAGCGATTTTGTGATTTTTTTGTGATTCGGATATTTGGGTTATGGATCTGATTCGTTTTAGGTATTTGTCAAGAGTACCGGGTGACCTTGGTATACCTTGACGACGTGGTAACGAAAGTTGCAGCCGCTCGATTATAGTGTCATGGTGAATCTTTTGCAGCCATTCCGGATGGCGTGGCAAGGAATGATCATGACACACATTTTTCGGATATTCGAAAACTACAGTCGTCGGTTCGAGATAGATATCATGTGTTTTATGATTTTATGTGGATTTTCATGCAGTGGGGCTTTCAGGTTTTCTGATACTGTTTTCGATATTTTGTACTTGTTTTGATTTATGGGGTTATTTCGTGTATGCGAGACTTTGATTTTCGAGATTCTTTCGATGTTTTGGATTTACCTTGCGAGTTGATTTATTTAGCTAGACCTTGTTCTCCTTGATGTTTTCATATTGAGATTTTGTTCTTTTCTAATTTTATTACTTGATTTCTGTAAGGTGGGTAGAGTTTTCATGATATGGATATACTAGTTTTGAAAATATTATTACATGATTTCGAAATTTCGAGGACAAAATTTTTGTAAGGTGGGTAGGATGTCATATCCCTATTTTAGAAATAGGTATATGACTGTATTTCGACTGTATTTCATATTTTGGAGGATTTTAATTTTGAAGTATATTTAAAAATTTTATTATTTTATTGGAGGTGATTTTGCCCTCATTAATTATTTGTTATTAATTAATTTCTTGATTCTATATCTACCCTCCCAAAAGAAAACCCAAACCCTAACCTAACTCTCACTCTCCTCTCAACTCACAGCCGCCCCCTTTCCCCCAAATTCCCTTTTCTCTCTCCCTCCTCACTCAGCTCACCATCTCTCTCTCCCGACCACGCTCACCCCCAGCCCTCTCTCTCCTCCTTCAACTCTCCTCTCTCCCGCTCACTCGGCCTCTCATCCCTCTATCTCGCTCGTCGTCTCCCTCTCTTCTCCCGGCCTCCCCCGACCTCCGGTCGCCCCGAGCTCCCACCACCATCATCGCCGCCATCTCCTCCACTGTTCCCACCGCCGTAGCTGCCACCGCCATCGACCTCCGTCCCGGCCTCCCCCATCCGGCGCCACCACAGCTCCCACCACCTTCACCGCCATGGCGACCACCACCATCATCGTCGCCGTCGCCTCCCTCCACCACCATCTGCCATGATCGCCGGCCCCTCCTCTGCGACCGCCACCAGTCGCCGCCGCCGCCGTTCTCCTCCGGCCTCCCTCTTCCTCTGTACCCCCCTCCTGCCGGTGGGCCGACCTGGCCGGGCCTCCTCACCCTCGCCGACGAGCCCCTCCGCCGGTGAGATTTTCGAACACCCCTCTCCCTCTCCTTTCTCGATTTGTGTGCTTCTTGGAGATCGAGCCGCGTGGTTCGACGCGCGTCGGGCAGCGTGCTGCCTCGAGCCGTACGCTGCCTCGTGTAGTGTGTTCCTTAGGCAGCGCACCCTCGGTTGGTGCGCACCCTTCATTTTCGTGCTACCTCGGGACACGTGTCTAGAGCTTCGTGTACACCTCGAGCAACGGACGCTTTGGGCCCCGCGTGGTTTGGGTCATGTGCCATCTCGATTCGCGTGCCTCGGTGTGTGAGCTATTTCGATTTTGTGTATCCCGATCCACGTGCTGCCTTGGACAGCGGGATGCCTCGAGCCCCGCGCTGTCTCGGGCACCGTGTTATCTCGGTTTGTAAGTTATTTCGATTCTCGTGTCTCGGCCTTTGTGCTATCTCGATTTTTGTATCGCTTCGATTTGTGTGCACGCACCAATTTACGTGCTGCCTCGGTTTGTGCGCCCCATTGGCCTCCGTACCGTAATCGATTTGCGTGCACACATTGATTTGTGTGCCGTCTCGATTTACGTGCTCCTTGGACCTTGGGTCGTCTCGACTTACGTGCACGTCTCGATTTACGTGCACGTGTTTCCCGTTCATCTCGATATTCGTGCCATCTCGATTCTCGTGCGCGTCTCGATATACGTGTACGTCTCGGTTTACGTGTCTGTATCGATCCGCGTACCTCGGTTTCCGTGCCCGATCCATGTGCTGCTTGCGGGACCCACACGGTATAGCCTTCTGCCATCTCTTGTGATTGTTCTATTATTTTATTATTTGGTGTTGATGATTATTTATTGTGCGTTCTGAGGATCTCGATTGGCGTGCTAGCTTGGATCGCGATTGCCGAAGACTTGCTTACCTAGCCGAGCCCTCTAGGCAAGTATCCCTTGCTCACCGACGGCTCTTGCCCTCTCTCCTGGATTTTATTTCATTTAGTTAATTTGTACTTGTAAATTTTATATCCATGATTAGTGTAGCCTAGTAGTAGAACTGCCATGATGATAACTTAGGAAAGCTTGGTCCGATACCGGGATAGACCGTATCGGACAACTCGGATGGGTCATCCACACCTCCGAGGACACGAGCATGACTCACTCGTATGGATTGTCCCCGTATGCCCCGTGTCCGACTCACGATCGGGTAACGGCTTGGCGAACTATTCTTGTGGCTGTGATTGTGCTTGGGTTAGAACTAGGGGCATGTGCTGTGATGCGCCCTGCAAGGCGGTTAGTTGATTATATTATACATGTTGGCTTGGCGCCCAGTACGCATTGTAGCGCTGCTGGAGGCCGGGACTTAGTGGTCTCGGGTTCGATTGGTTTCCAGTACGCATCGTAGTGCTACTGGAGGCCGAGACTTAGTGTTCTCGGCTATCGATTTGTTCCCAGTACGCATCATAGTGCTGCTGGTAGCTGAGACTTAGTGTTCTCAGCCTGCGATTCTGTAATTCTGCGACGGGTTGTGCCGAGTGGTTTTAGCCCCTATTCGTAGGGTGCTCCCATCCAGATTACCAAGGAGACTCTGCCGAATTTTTCCAGAATTTCGGGTTGGGAATTTGGTTCGAAGGATTGGGCAGAACCATTCCTTTGGTTTGCGGGACAGAACTCATACATGTTCTTCTTGGTATAGCATCCCTGATCTCATTGCCTGCTAGGTAGACTCCCGACTAGATTAGTCGCCTAGCGTCTTGACTTGTCTTGTCCGCCGGATTGTGTAAGGAGAGCGGTTCTACTCGGGTGAAGGTCTGCAACCCTGGCCCTTGTTTGGTTTAAGGGTTATAGATCTGATCCAGAGTGGTTCACGCAATCCTTGCCTTTTCGACGGTATCACCCATTGGACTCTTGACCCGTGACCGTTCTTTTTAGATGGTGTTCTAGTTTAGTTGTTATCCCATTGTCTGTCATGTCCGCCGGATTGTGTAAGGAGAGCGGTTCTACTCGGGTGAAGGTCTGCAACCCTGGTCCTTGTTTGGTTTAAGGATTGTGGATCTGATCCAGAGTGGTTCACACAATCCTTGCCATCTTCCGACAGCGTTGATTAGCGTTGACCCATGTGTTGGGATTATGATCTTATTCGAGGATTGACTATTAGGAGATACGATATTGAGATAGTGATTATGGGAGACTAAGTGGATTCTTAGATAGTGTTGCTAGTTCTTTGGTGATGTTCTAATTTGATCAGATATGTCTTTGAGGACTTTTGGATTTTGATATTGGTGCGAGTGTCTCGCGGAACGAATAGAATATCGAGGGTATTATTATATAATTTTTTTACTCGACTCCCCAAGTGTCCAAAACCTGGTTTGATTGCTATGTCTTGGTAGTTGAGGGGCTTGTTTTCTAGTGGCTTGTGATCATTGACTTGGAGGATTCTTGTGAGCCAGAGGGCCTAGCATTGCTTATAGTGATTAGCTTGGTGTTTGGTTATTGACCTTCCTGGCATGATATTGATTCCATCGGAGAGGGGTGACTCTTGGTAGATTGATCTGGTGGATAGACCGACTGGATGACTGGAGCTCTAGGCCCCCATATATGCTCAAGATGTTATTATAAGTAGAGGTTCTGATCTTGTACTTGACCTGATATCCATGCCACGATGTGGACAGATGACTTCTTGTGACTGGCAGATTTGTCCTTGTCCCAGACCTGACTACTTGTATCCGTGCTATAAGTCCAACTTACCCTTTGAGGTACTGACCCTGACCTTGCACTGCGGTGCCCCTTGTCTACTGGCACGTTGAGGTGCTACTTCCATGATTATATGGCATTGCGATGCCATCTTGATATTCTGGCTATATTATATGATTACCTGCACGGGTATCTGGTAGTTGGCCTATAGTCTTAGCGTGGTTAGGATTGCTTGCTTGCTTCTTGCATAACACTAAGGATGTATCACAACTGGGACTATAGGTGCCGAGGTTGATTCTTACTTAGCGTTCTCGTACTGAGGTACGACATCTAGGAGGATGATTATATGACCACGGTATGTGATTTCGGATAAATGTATGGTTAATCTAGGCAACTTAAACTAGTAGAAACATTGGGGAGGAACGGAATCCCGAGATCGTGCATTACCAGCCTTATCCCAGACATTAGTCATGACCTGCAGGCTGGCCGCCACGGATATTGTTACCATTCGTACTAGTGGATGGCAATATCCGGCTACTTATGTACTATACATTATATACATGGCATGCTCGACACGGTAGCCTTACGAGGGACCGGTGGTGACATGCAAAGCCCGGTGGCCTTACGAGGGATCGGTGATCTTCTTACATGCTATACTTGGCCTCGCTAGCCCTGCTGGGATGGCACGATCTGAGGATTCCTATATTTGCATTGTTGGGGTAACCCGACTTCCACATAGAAAGTCGTAGGCATTTGAGTGGCCGCTTATTCATATAAATTGTATGGCTTGCTGTTTGCTAAGCTGGTTGGTGCATAACGCTGTCCCGGCTCAGTATTTCATTCCCTTGTTCTTGTTTGATGCAGGGGTGGATTACTGTTCCGATGACAGACTACGATCTCCAGTTAGCGATGCAGGCATTAGTGTATGTTAGGATGATTGTGATGATTGTTGAGTTACTTCTAGGAATAACTGAGGAACATGGACTATCGTGGTGCATGATCCAACCCATGTTCTTGTTTGATTGCTGGGTTGGTTATTGTGCTACGATAGGCTATCGACCGAGGTTACGACCAGGATACTCTTAGTTGTTATTGTTATCGTGCGTTGGTACTGCACGATCTCTTACCTTCTCTTATTGTTTATAGATGTCTTACTGTCATATTTTATCCTGTTGGCTTTTCTTCGCCCGTCCTTGAGCCTTCATTTCTGGTACTTGCTACGGTTGGCCTGACCAACCCTGGATTGTTCCCAGATTTCCAGTGACCGACCCTGTGGATCTTCCAGACTCGACTTGGAGGATGTGCTTCAGTTTCCGACCATGCTAGGAACTGTGGGAAGGTATATTCATCTACATTATTATTCCGTACTTTATATTCCTGATTTTCATATGTGTATTTTCTGCTTTCCATATGATTATCTCTCTTGATATTGTTTCATTGTGATTTGCCTGTGGACATGAGGTCGGATTTAGGCCATAGATTGATTGCATGCTAGGATACCAAGCAAGACTTGACAGCCGTCATCGCCGTATAGCGTATTCGTACCTTATACGGTGTAGCTGGCCTACGTTCGTCCCTGTATTCCGGTACTGGGGCGTGACACTGCTACATCGAAGAAGTCGTAAAAGCAGATCCATCGGTAGTGGTACTATATCGAGGAAGTCAAAGAAGCATACCTTACTCTCAATATGGCATCTGAGTTCTGTTAGCTGCAGCGGATGAAGCGGAAGTGCTTCGGGTATGAAGCATAATAACTTCGAGAGCTCAGGAAGGATCTTTCTGTGGTTGGTACGCAAATTTGGGTGATACCGATGTATTGCGACAACCGGACACGATCTTCCTGTGGGTGGTGCACATATTTTGACAGTGCCGATTTATTGCGACAACCAGGCGACTGCAGTGGTGGCATCAAATGACCTCTTCAATGGCAAGAAGAGAACTGTGCGATTGAGGCACATGTCAGTGAATAATCTCATTAAGAAAGGAGTCATTGCCGTGGTGGATGTTCAGAGCCAGGAGAATCTAGCGAATCCGATCACCGGAGGTCTCAAGCGCCAGCTGGTCAAGGACTCGGCAAGAAAATTGGGCTTGAAGACGTTCTGATATTGTGTCTCTACAATCCTTCCATAAAGTTTTATACTATTAGTTCAAAGAGAAATCTACTAGGCATCTAACTTTTAGTTCAAAGGAGGACCATTGACTGGAAGAATATCAGGTGCTGTAACTCCCAAAATCATGTTTGGTAAATTTTAGGATCTTTTCTAATTTTCTTGAATTTAAATATTGCTTCTTACAAAAACCTATTCTCGATTAAAATGAATTTCAGGTTTTCTTCAATTTGAAAAGTACTTTAATACTAATTTTCGTATAAATTAACTTTTGTAAAAAAATTCTTTTCTGATTATTAGTGTTAACTCTCTGTTAAATGGTAATGAGAATTATTATTACTAATTTGGTAATTATTTTATTAATCATGGTTAAGGTGATAAATTCTTTTTAATCTTTTCAAATGTCAATAATAGGAGCAGATATCACTAGTCTAAATGATAATATTTAATTTTCTGATTATGCTTAACGAAGTTGCATACTGTTTTGAGTTGTTGGACTAATTTTGTTGGAGTGGTAACTGTTGTAATTAATTAACTATAATTCGTTATTTAGCGGGTCTTTGAATAATTGGTTACTTGTTAAGGAGAATGACTAATTTTGTAGTTATTGAAAACTGTTTTGAATAACTGTTGATTGTTGAATTTGAAAATCTGTTGGAACTTTTTCCTATTTAAAACTGTTTTGAATTTTCGTTTGAAATCTGTTCTTTTTGGAAATCTATTGAAGGGAATATTGGTTTTGGAAAGCTGTTTTAAAAATCATTGAATTTTGAAAAACTTTGTTTGAATTTGAATTGCCTCTAAATAATTCCGTTACAGGTTTATACGAATGCCCCCAGATCTACCCCTATTTACCCACACTGCCATTGTACATTACACCCAGATCTATTGGATATTACAACACTGCCACTATACTAGACCCCAGATTTATCCCTATTTACTACTGTGCCACTCACACACACACATATTATTTTATTATAAATTTACACACAGTCCAATAATTCTGACATGTCAGTACACACACTCCAACGTCTGACGTCACTCTCTCTCTCTCATCTCTCTCTCCTGTTCTCTCTCTGATCGGAGCCACCGTCGTGTGCACCGCCACTCCATCACCGCTGATCCGCCGCCGTTGCTGCCGTGCGCCACCGCACCTCGCCGGTGCGCCACTGCAGTGAAGCTTCTGGAGAACCGTGCTGCCGCTTCGTGCAGTGGGTCACCTCGATCCTCGTGCCACCGCCTCTGTTTCTCGAGCCGCACACCTTGCTTCGAACAGAGCGTCGCCTCGGTTACAGCGCGGTTCTCGAGCGCCGAACCACCGCCATCATCAGGACTGGCGTCGAGCCCGAGGAGCGCTGCTTCCTCGTAGTCTCCGCCACCGCCATCAGCACTCGAGCGGACATCCCGAGGAGTCTCGAGCCACCGCCGACTGCCTCCTAGTAGTCACCGCCGCCGTCGAGATCCAGCAGCAGGAGGAGCCGCCGACGACTAGACCTTCACCGAGACGCCGGAGCGCCACCGTCTCGCCGTCAGAGCCGTACTCTGCCTCACCGAGGACCGCCGTGGATCGACGACCCCGTCAGGCTGGTGAACACGTCCATCGATCTACTCAAACCCCCTTCTCCTCCTTGTTTCCTCTGTAGATTTAGGGTTTGTATTTGGGATCTAGGGTTTCTGACCTAGAGCTTGGGGCTAGGGTTTCATGGTGTGCGGATGAACGGAGTCGATAAAAGAGAAGGATGGACTCAGGGTTAGGGTTCGAGCTAGGGTTTCGGGTTAGGGTTGAAGAGGAAGGAGACGGAGACGGAAGTCTCGCCGGAGAGGAAGGTGAATGGGCTGGTTCGCCGGAGAAGAAGGTGAAGTATTAGGGTTAGGGTTTTGATTTGGGCCCTGGAGGAGAAGACGAAGCTGGCTGGTCGGCTATGGGAGCCTAGAGCTAGGGTTTCTAGGAAGACGAAGGGAGGAAGAGGAAGCTGTGACAGGAGAACTTAGGGTTAGGGTTTCGAACCAGTGAAGAAGACGATGGAGAGAGACGGAGGCTGTGGCCATAGAGGAAGCTTTAGGGTTAGGGTTTGGCTTGCTCGCCGGAGGAGACGAGTTCTCTCGTCGGAGCAGCCGGAGAAGACGAGAGCTCTCTCGAGTCTTCGGCCGATTGTTCTGGAAAATTCGTAGAATATGGGAAGAGAGAGAAACGAATGGGATTATATCTGGTGAGCAGTGGGCCGGGTTTAAAGGCTGGGTTCTGGGCCAAGAGAATGGGCTAAGGAGTGGGCTTAATTTAATTGTTTACATATTAAGTTTAATTGTGAGAATAGCTGGGATGGGCCGGGTCTCGGGCCAGGAAGATTGGGCTGATTTGTTTTAAATAAATTTAAGTTTTAAACTGCTGGATATTCAGTGGGCTGAGTTTATATGGGACTGTTGGACTGTGGGCTTGGGCTAGATTGAGTAATGATATTTCTCTTGTTTATATTTCTCCTTATTTATAGTATTATTCTAAATATCATATAATTGCGAGTATCATTTGTTATAAAAATATTGTTTGATAATTGTTAAAATATAATATATTCCTAAGTCAATTTTATTAGTTACTGTTAGCTACTAGTAGAATATTTTCTAGAATATATTATGATTATTTTGCTAATATGTAGTATTATTAATTGTTAAAGATTATTATTTCCAAAAAGGATTTATTATAACTAATATTACTTTGTTAATAGGAAAAGCTTCTAATTTAAGATCTTTAAATATATATATATATGGTATATATAATTATTATTGGTTAATATTGAATAATATATTTTCTTATGAAAGTATTTTGTGACTAAAACTATTTTAAGGGTTATTAAACTATTTTCAGAGTAAATAGATTAGATTATGGTTAGAAATAACTTAGATTGGTTAATGGCATTATTTTCAAAACCTAATAATTGTACAAATATAACAGGTGATTCATTACAACCATGCAGTACTATTCTCGTGCAAACAAACCGAGGCAAGTACACCGACTCGATTACTTTACTATGTATTTCTGTCTTGCTTCATGTTCTCATATTGATACGTTGTACACATGATTGTTCATTGTTCACCGTTCATCGTTCATCGTTCACCGTTCATCGTTCATTGTTCATAGTTCATTGTTCTTACTTGTACATTGGGGTGGGGAAATACTACAGATATGTGACCAATCCTATTTTAGCTAGGCATTGACTAATAGCTTAGGTCTCACATCGTGCACGTGGGACTCTAAGCCGTACCATTGTTCACTGTTCACTGTTTACTGTTCATTGTTTACCCAGCCGGTCACATACTCTGATAGTTATTTCAAATGCATGTTACACTGATAGAATAGTTTCATTGTTTCTGGATCTGGTACTATAGTTCATCGTTTTTCCTGTATTACAGTTTCATATTCCTGTCTTGTACCACAGTTTATCTTATGATTCTTCCTCATGCATTTCAGTTTACATTGTTTAGAGTTTCTTGTCGGGGTTGTACTTTGCTCTTTTCCTAATAGGATCGTTGCAGGTGAGTGGGAGATTACATGGAGCTGGTGATTGCTTGGATATTGCAGCTTTTTATTTCATTTATTTTCTGGAGATTGTATCTTAGAGATTCATTATTGTATATTATTTCATTTGATCGGATTTGTCTCCGGCTGAGTTTGTATTTAAAACACTTGATGGATATTGGTGATTTCTGGGAACGTTATAAAAGCTGTGTTTTGGTTTACATTACATTGTGACTTTGAGTTTTCTTTAGTATTGTACAGCTTACTTCGTCGTGTCCATCGACGAAGGCTGGGCGTGTCCGACTCATATCCGATTATTCGGGAGCGGGGCGTGACATGTTTTTACTGGTGGCCCATGCAGGTCTATCCTAATGACACTTAGGCTATAAAGTGTTATTGGGGGACCAGCGAAGCTAAGGAAAACTCATCACAGCATAGGATTCGTGGGAAATTATTACGGGTATGGTTTTACTAAAATTTCTTATAGTTAGGCCTATCTAATCAATTTTCTGTTTTGCAGGGTGGTTTAGACACGCAACACTAAGGTTATCAATTTTCTTGCACTTTAAACTTCTGAGGTTATTTCCTATATGCATTTTGCTATTATAACTTTTTGATTGATAATATTTGTTATGTCTTTAGATTTTCTCGTAGCACGTGGAATTTTCCTAAAATTTCTTATTGTTATTCAGAAACCTTGTTTCTAATTTGAGATTTTATTTCCTATGGAGATTTGTTTTTGTCTTAATGTTTGTGTTCTTGTAAAACTTAATGTTTTCTAAAAACCAGATATTTACATCATTTTCCATCATGATTATAACTTTTGGAATTTATTTGAATTTTCATAAACTCTTTTGAAATTTATGGACAAAGTTGAAAGAATATTCAACGACCTACTATGGCGTGGCAGATGCGCACTGCAGTCATTTATCTGGGTTACGGAGACCGCGAATTCACTGCAGTCAGTTGCGCACTGGCGAGGCAGGAGCTTTAAGTCAAAATAATTTCAGGTATTCATAGGTTCTCGAATATTATTGAAGCTATGTCCTAAATCGTAAAAAAAAATTGATCTCTTGAGTTGTTTTGTTAATATGGATAAAGTTGATAGAAATATTCGGTAAATTAATATTATTTAAATCATTGCGCCAGAGGTTCATTGCAGCCAGATTTATACTATACCGGCGGGGCATGAACTCTAGGCAATGTGATTTCAGATATATATGATTTTCGGATACTATTGAGACTGCATCCATGTTATATATCATTTTTGATCTTTTATTGTCATTAACGATTTTACTATGAATTATCTTGATTTTGGCTATATTTAAATGTCGTAGCAGTTTTCAAAAATCATTTTGTTACCCAATGTTCCTTATATAAATTTTTCTTGGTTTTTCTAGAGTGTATTATGACAATGATAATGAACATACATATATGATTTTGATTTATGGATGGTTTTGTCCTAAATGGTTTTTCATAATTTTATAACTGTCTTTTTTAGTGCCATTTTTACCATGTGAAACTTTGATTTTTCTCATGTTTAGAATTTTTTTTGCCTAGATTGTTTTTACTTTGATCATTTCTAGAAAATCTTGATTTTCTAGTTGTACGAATCATAGGTTTAAACCAATTTTTATTTATTTATTTCTAAGTTTTCGTGATTGATCAATCTTGATTGTGTTTATCATGCAATTTGAAATTTCGAGGACGAAATTTTTGTAAGGGGGGTAGATTTGTAACTCCCAAAATCATGTTTGGTAAATTTTAGGATCTTTTCTAATTTTCTTGAATTTAAATATTGCTTCTTACAAAAACCTATTCTCGATTAAAATGAATTCAGGTTTTCTTCAATTTGAAAAGTATTTTAATACTAATTTTCGTATAAATTAACTTTTGTAAAAAAATTCTTTTCTGATTATTAGTGTTAACTCTCTGCTAAATGGTAATGAGAATTATTATTACTAATTTGGTAATTATTTTATTAATCATGGTTAAGGTGATAAATTCTTTTTAATCTTTTCAAATGTCACTAATAGGAGCAGATATCACTAGTCTAAATGATAATATTTAATTTTTTGATTATGCTTAACGAAGTTGCATACTGTTTTGAGTTGTTGGACTAATTTTGTTGGAGTGGTAACTGTTGTAATTAATTAACTATAATTCGTTATTTAGCGGATCTTTGAATAATTGGTTACTTGTTAAGGAGAATGACTAATTTTGTAGTTATTGAAAACTGTTTTGAATAACTGTTGATTGTTGAATTTGAAAATCTGTTGGAACTTTTTCCTATTTAAAACTGTTTTGAATTTTCGTTTGAAATCTGTTCTTTTTGGAAATCTATTGAAGGGAATATTGGTTTTGGAAAGCTGTTTTAAAAATCATTGAATTTTGAAAAACTTTGTTTGAATTTGAATTGCCTCTAACTAATTTTGTTACAGGTTTATACGAATGCCCCCAGATCTACCCCTATTTACCCACACTGCCATTGTACATTACACCCAGATCTATTGGATATTACAACACTGCCACTATACTAGACCCCAGATTTATCCCTATTTACTACTGTGCCACTCACACACACATATTATTTTATTATAAATTTACACGCAGTCCAATAATTCTGACATGTCAGTACACACACTCCAACGTCTGACGTCACTCTCTCTCTCATCTCTCTCTCATGTTCTCTCTCTCTCTGATCGGAGCCACCGCCGTGTGCACCGCCACTCTATCACCGCAGATCCACCGCCGTTGCTGCCGTGCGCCACCGCACCTCGCCGGTGCGCCACCGCAGTGAAGCTTCTGGAGAACCGTACTGCCGCGTCGCGCAGTGGGTCACCTCGATCCTCGTGCCACCGCCTCTATTTTTGAGCCGCGTGCCTAGCTTCGACAGAGCGTCGCCTCGGTTGCAGCGCCGTTCTCGAGCGCCGAACCACCGCCATCATCAGGACTGGCGTCGAGCCCGAGGAGCGCTGCTTCCTCGTAGTCTCCGCCATCGCCATCAGCACTCGAGCGGACATCCCGAGGAGTCTCGAGCCACCGCCGACTGCCTCCTAGTAGTCACCGCCGCCGTCGAGATCCAGCAGCAGGAGGAGCCGCCGATGACTAGACCTTCACCGAGACGCCGGAGCGCCACCGTCTCACCGTCAGAGCCGTACTCCGCCTCGCCGAGGACCGCCGTGGATCGACGACCCCGTCAGGCTGGTGAGCACGTCCATCGATCTACTCAAACCCACTTCTCCTCCTTGTTTCCTCTGTAGATCTAGGGTTTGTATTTGGGATCTAGGATTTCTGACCTAGAGCTTGGGGCTAGGGTTTCGTGGTGTGCGGATGAACGGAGTCGATAGAAGAGGAGGATGGACTCAGGGTTAGGGTTCGAGCTAGGGTTTCGGGTTAGGGTTGAAGAGGAAGGAGACGGAGACGGAAGTCTCGCCGGAGAGGAAGGTGAATGGGCTGGTTCGCCGGAGAAGAAGGTGAAGTATTAGGGTTAGGGTTTTGATTTGGGCCTTGGAGGAGAAGACGAAGCTGGCTGGTCGGCTATGGGAGCCTAGAGCTAGGGTTTCTAGGAAGACGAAGGGAGGAAGAGGAAGCTGTGACAGGAGAACTTAGGGTTAGGGTTTCGAACCAGTGAAGAAGACGATGGAGAGAGACGGAGGCTGTGGCCATAGAGGAAGCTTTAGGGTTAGGGTTTGGCTTGCTCGCCGGAGGAGACGAGTTCTCTCGTCGGAGCAGCCGGAGCAGCCGGAGAAGACGAGAGCTCTCTCGAGTCTTCGGCCGGTTGTTCTGGAAAATTCATGGAATATGGGAAGAGAGAGAAACGAATGGGATTATATCTGGTGAGCAGTGGGCCGGGTTTAAAGGCCGGGTTCTGGGCCAAGAGAATGGGCTAAGGAGTGGGCTTAATTTAATTGTTTACATATTAAGTTTAATTGTGAGAATAGCTGGGATGGGCCGGGTCTCGGGCCAGGAAGATTGGGCTGATTTGTTTTAAATAAATTTAAGTTTTAAATTGCTGGATATTCAGTGGGCTGAGTTTATATGGGACTGTTGGACTGTGGGCTTGGGCTAGATTGAGTAATGATATTTCTCTTGTTTATATTTCTCCTTATTTATAGTATTATTCTAAATATCATATAATTGCGAGTATCATTTGTTATAAAAATATTGTTTGATAATTGTTAAAATATAATATATTCCTAAGTCAATTTTATTAGTTACTGTTAGCTACTAGTAGAATATTTTCTAGAATATATTATGATTATTTTGCTAATATGTAGTATTATTAATTGTTAAAGGTTATTATTTCCAAAAAGAATTTGTTATAACTAATATTACTTTGTTAATAGGAAAAGCTTCTAATTTAAGATCTTTAAATATATATATATGGTATATATAATTATTATTGGTTAATATTGAATAATATATTTTCTTATGAAAGTATTATGTGACTAAAACTATTTTAAGGGTTATTAAACTATTTTCAGAGTAAATAGATTAGATTATGGTTAGAAATAACTTAGATTGGTTAATGGCATTATTTTCAAAACCTAATAATTGTATAAATATAACAGGTGATTCATTACAACCATGCAGTACTATTCTCGTGCAAACAAACCGAGGCAAGTACACCGACTCGATTCCTTTACTATGTATTTCTATCTTGCTTCATGTTCTCATATTGACACGTTGTACACACGATTGTTCATTGTTCATTGTTCACCGTTCATCGTTCATCGTTCACCGTTCATCGTTCATTGTTCATAGTTCATTGTTCTTACTTGTACATTGGGGTGGGGAAATACTACAGATATATGACCAATCCTATTTTAGCTAGGCATTGACTAATAGCTTAGGTCTCACATCGTGCACGTGGGACTCTAAGCCGTACCATTGTTCACTGTTCACTGTTTACTGTTCATTGTTTACCCAGCCGGTCACATACTCTGATAGTTATTTCAAATGCATGTTACACTGATAGAATAGTTTCATTGTTTCTGGATCTGGTACTATAGTTCATCGTTTTTCCTGTATTACAGTTTCATATTCCTGTCTTGTACCACAGTTTATCTTGTGATTCTTCCTCATGTATTTCAGTTTACATTGTTTAGAGTTTCTTGTCGGGGTTGTACTTTGCTCTTTTTCTGATAGGATCGTTGCAGGTGAGTGGGAGATTACATGGAGCTGGTGATTGCTTGGATATTGCAGCTTTTTATTTCATTTATTTTCTGGAGATTGTATCTTAGAGATTCATTATTGTATATTATTTCATTTGACCGGATTTGTCTCCGGCTGAGTTTGTATTTAAAACACTTGATGGATATTGGTGATTTCTGGGAACGTTATAAAAGCTGTGTTTTGGTTTATATTACATTGTGACTTTGAGTTTTCCTTAGTATTGTACAGCTTACTTCGTCGTGTCCATCGACGAAGGCTGGGCGTGTCCGACTCGTATCCGATTATTCGGGAGCGGGGCGTGACAGGTGCAGTGGGCAATCCTTTGATATACTGCGGGGTCATGGACCTAGAAACACTGTTAGCAGGCAGTCATCTGGATTTTGTGGGGTTCTGTGCCCAGAACCACTGTTAGTGGGCAATCCCTTAGGATATTGCAGGGTTTCAGACCCAGAACTACTGTAAGTAGGCAATCCTTTGGAATTTTACAGAATTATGAACCCATAACCACTGTTATCTAGTATGTGTTCTTTGTATAGAATAAAGTCCTGTGAGAGGATGGCTTGGAAGCCTTAATGAGTTCTCGGGCATTTGGGATGTCCGACGTGCTTTACAGGAAGCATGGGTAGCACAGCACTACAAAGTACTCCATGCTACAGTAGGGTGACACCACATGAGGTACCTAGTGAGGGTAAAGTCTCGACTTCGGGCCAAGTCACAGCGGCGTAGCACCGCACATAGGCAAGTGGGCCTAATGTTGTACAATGAAGAGTGGTAGGCAGCACTACAAAGAGGATGGGCCTTATGTTACAGTGGTGTGACACAACATGAGGCAGTACATCGGCTTTGCAAGCCATGTCACAGCGGCATAACACCGCAAGGAAGCGAAAGGCTTCATGTTGGATATTTTGGCAATACAAAGAGGATGGTCCTCATGCTACAGTGGTATGACTCCATATGAGGCATTGTCTCAGCTTTGAGTCATGTCATAGCAGCGTAGCACCGCAAGAAAGCGAAAGGCTTCATGCCAAGACTTTTAAAAGAACTAACCTAGAGTGTATGGATAAAGATGTAGGTCGTCTCTTGAGAGAAACCTTGTAGACACCCAATATACATACACCGAAACCAGGATGGCACAAGGCCATTTGTCATGACCAGTATCCGTTTTTCGGACGCGAGCTCGTGAGCAAGCCAGCTACGCATCAAACGGACTCCAGCCCGACTCGAATACGTAAACGCGGTCACGGCTATGGCAATGGGCCTAATCAAGGCAAGGCAAAACTAAATCTCAATCCACAATAAGAATAATAAATAAGAATGAACAAGTATGGGTCGTGGTCTGCAGCCCACTAGCATATATGTCCGATAAAACTCTAAAGAAAATAACAAGAGTCTAAAACTAAATTAAGAAACATGATATCTCATGATAAGGTGTCACGCCCCGCTCCCGTAGGAGCGATCGTCCTCGCTAAGGCATGATGCCGCACGAGCCTAGATTGCGCTCGTGCAAGGCGGGTTCCACAACGGCCGATTACAGCGGCTGCGACGGGGTCGTCGCACAGAAGTCCCAAGCAGAGATATTGAACACGCAGCAGAAATTTAGAACAAACACAAGTTATTCAAGAAGCTCTTTTATTGATATTGAAACAACGATTACATTGGGGACACAAGGCCAAGATTACAATCACTCAAATACACTCGTCTCACATTACAAATCGCTCATCTCTCTCTCATCTCTCGATACATATTTGTCGATCCAGCGGAAGCTTTGGAAGGCGATGTCCATACATTATGTCCCATATAAGTCTTCGATCCATGCGGCCGCACGCTTCGAATCGCCAAGAAACTCCGTGCCTCGACGCATCCAAGCGAGCTCCGCGCCATGAGCTTCTACCTGCACCTGCACATGGAAACTGTGTGGGTGTCAGTACTCAACTGTACTGGTGGAGTGAGCTCCTCGCCCACCCATACAAAACCGACACATTTATTTTACTTTGTGCAATACAAGCCCCTTTACGATTGTCTTTCTAGTCTTGCCTTAGGATCGATTTTAGGACCGACGCTCGGCCTATTTAGTGTCTTTAGACCATCTCCGTGCCTTGCACTAATAACGTACCCATACTTTGCCTCTAGACCTTTCTCGTGCTTGCATTGTCAACGTACCGACTCATACTTGTCTTTCGTACCATACTCTTGGACGTAACGACTAGGTCGTGTCAAATACTTGCCCGTGCCTCAAACATCGAGGCCGTGCCTCGCAGCGTAACCTGACTTATCCAAACACACCTTATGGCCCTTCTCGACTTAACACGCAACGACTAACCAAACTTGTGGAACCGGTATTGAGAACTCAAGTACGACGCCAAATCTCGTGCCGAAGTACGTGTCTTTACGTATAGCCGAATCGTAGGCTTTATAATACTTTGGGTGCAACCGAGCACACATTTCAAATTTTTAACGCATACCGTGCTTAAACTTCCTTTGTTATGACCGACACCGTGCATGCGGATTCGCCGCGTAGCACGCCAATTATCTATATGAAAGGCCACTGGCATGACAAGCCATCGCGGACATAGCTCGGTTAGGCGGCGGGTCCTTCAGCGCAGGTAGCGAGCCCCGTTGAAAGCCCCCGACTACCCACGCAATAAAAGCATGCGCTGCTATAACGTCTACCTCCTAGGACGACTGGTCCCGGTGCCCCGGCGTATAACCAGTCTAGGCAGAAATCCTTGTGGACAAGGTGTCCAATGACCACGCACCTACGAGACATCTAGACTCACGTAAATGCATGGCCTAATATTGTTGGTATGACTGGAACTATACTTAGCAACTCGTGCTCTGAACCACCCTTTGTATTACGTGCATCGGGGCCACGAGACTCCCAACCGAGGGACCGCCTCGAACATCTTAACGTGGATAGGAACGCGAGACTCCCAACCGAGGGACCGCCTCGAAACACCTTAACGTGGATAGGAACGCGAGACTCCCAACCGAGGGACCGCCTCGAAACACCTTAACGTGGATAGGTACGCGAGGCTCCCAACCGAGGGACCACCTCCAACTTCTTTGAACTCGAGGGAACGACTACTACGTAGCCTTCCAACTTAACTTGAACGAAACGTGTTCCTTAAGTGCCATGGACCGTGGCTAACTTTACATCGTGCCAACCGTGGCTCGTGCCTTTATCTGACTTCTGTCCTACGGGACGCTATCACCCAAGTCATACGTTATATGACGGCCCTTGAGATCGTGGGACTATTTAACTTGGCAACCGCAGAAAGAGCGGGACGGCACTTGGAATGACTTAGGTCGACCGTCATAACTTTGCCTAACTTACTCAAGCCTATAACTTAACCCGAGGGACGAGCCAAGGCTATGCCAAGCCTTGCGCAGTGGAAACGTGCATGCTTTATAGAGTATTTACGCGGGCGACGCCTATTCACTGAGGCTAACTCATCGTTTGTGTCGAATACCAAATTTCCTTCTCCCAAGCCACGGGAGGAAGGACCGAGTGTCATTTAAAAGCACGCTGAGCCGACTTCTATTGAGACCGTGGGACCATTTTCCATGTTCTAAGACATTCCGATGGATCGAGATTATTCCCTTAGCTATGTGCGTTCGTAGCTTTTATATTAGCCTACTTGTGCAAGTTGAAAACAGACGAATTATTAAGTGAAGGCTGAGATGAGACAAGTTCACCGAAACTACCCCACCTGAGCGATGTCTTCGAGTCACCGTTGTAAGGCCAAGTCCGAACGCCGTCGGCGTTTCGATTCCTCCGATTGACTTTGCGGGACGGGGCACTACAACATACACCACTCAGAACAAGTCTCGTCCTCGAGACTTTCCTGAGGGCAAACCATCCTACCATTTCTATGGCCAAGACTTAATCGTACACACTCTGCCTACGCATTTCTTAGATTCCGAACCACGCTCGTGCTTATCGCTAACTTAGTCATAAGGCACACCAATCGATGAACCAACATTCAAACTCGTTTCAAATCAATGATCGCATTACCATCAATATTTCTTCGAAACTCACGATTTCAAAATCCTCGACACTTTTCCGTTCCTCAAGTCTCACTTGATTCAACGTATCACTTAGTTGGATCGTGCACATATTACAGGCGTCCCCAAAATACATACATTTCAGCCAAGCCTCGTGATAGAGAATCCGCCATCACCATTCGAGTCGGATCGTGCACATATTCGGGCGTCCCTGATATACGTGCATGTCAACCGAGCCTCATGAGTGGTGCCACCACACATCCTATCGCTTCGCACTCGGACGTCTGCCTAACCGCTAGGCTATATCTTTTCGTCAGTACTAGAATCATAGTTCCCAAACAACGATATCAACACTGACCCCATCCTAAGGTCAAACCAAATCGATGGTACGGGGTTTTCTACCCAAGCTCGCATCACTCCAATTTTCTAAACATCGAGCATCGATTTCCTAGGCACATCCCAATATTCGTCGCACAGGGTACGAGTCATTCGATAAAGCCATCCTACGATAACTCATGTTTCGACCAATTCTACGTCACATCAATATCGTTTTTGTTCATCAAACCGTTTCGCATAGTTTATCTCTTCGAACACGTTCGACATTAATTCGCCTATCATTCATTCTCAAATCAAGCACGCTACAATTCATCTCTAAACCGTAATTCATATTTCATGTCTCCGAATTCATCTATTCCAATTCACGTAATCGATCACAAGGTCGTCTGACTTAACAGTATGCCACGCTCCGATCTCACGCGAGTCCGATTATTCCCGGTGGGCACGAATCACCATGCACGCTCCCGCGAGATAATCATTCTCATCGGGACGTAACTCTTGTTTGTGTCTAGACTAATTCATTCTCGATGCGCGGATTGGACCTACCCAATCCTCAAGTTTCATTCAATCACCAATCGTAAGTCCTAACATTCTCGAGTTCTCTTTCGCATCAAACCAACAAGTCGAGACAATCAAAGTTGTCGCGTCCTGATTTTTCCGAGTTCGATTATTCCCGTGACATGAATCACCATGTCAGCGCTTACGCGGAACAATCGCCCCAAATCCGACGCAACGCATGTGCGAGGCTAGAGTTGCGCTCACGCAAGACAAGACCGTCGATGTTGTGGTTATCAACGCAACCATCAAAACATGATTTCTTTCAACCAACATTCGTCTCAATCACGATCCTAAGTATTACATCCATCAGAACGATAACACTTGTACGATTGTCATTCACCGTGTCAGAGTACCCCCCGAGTTATCGCATATCGATCTTTGATACGCCTCAATACCATCGATGATATGCGTAACCTGACGATCTTCCTTTGCAACGAATTTTGAGTCGTGCGAATGATGCTATCGTCTGACTGGATAATCTCCTCGATATTCAATTTCAAGTTCGATCATTATTCCTCGAATCGTTCACAACATCAATTTCTTCAACCCAAATTCACGTATCGTTTTTCCGTCTATCTTAAGTCATCGACTACGTATTTTTTCAATTCGCATCATTCCTTGCTAACTCAAACCATCGAGCACATCGATTTCAATCCTCAGAGTCGTTTGCGTAACTTCAAAGTCAAACCTTTCGTGCATGCTATCTTCCTGTCGTGCTAACTTTTCGTATACTATCCATATCAATTTCTTCAATCAAGTCATCCATTTATTCTATCGTTTAGAATTTCCATTCAACCATTTCGTAACTCGCACTATCGTTTACAAATCGTCCGAACGGTATCTCGTTTGCGACTCTCGAATCATGACCAACTAAGCGCTACTCGTTCTAAGGCTTTGCGATATCATCGCTTGTGGACGCACTCGTACTATCCGTAATTCCTCTAGTTTCGCTCAAACAAATTTCTATAAAGTCCATACACCACTCGGGTTCGAGCCATCCGATCTAGTCCTCAATCACGTTCGTATCGACGTACTAAGTCGTTCGCACAATCCTTTAAATCCCAATCAATCCTTCGTGTACGCCTAAGCGTTAGCTCGATAGCGTCCCTAGCGATGAGCTAAGTATAGCTTCGTTCCTGATCGAGCGATACTCTATATTTCTCGCGACCCGTTTGCACCAAAAGGTCGAGGTGCGTGACACGCGGCACAACTTAGCCAAAAGGGCGTGTGCATAACCATCACGTATGGACTATCTCCGACTTTGTGCGCTCATTTGCTAATGTCGACGTAGGACTCGTTAGGCACGCACGCGACTTACTAACTTTAGCATGCGTTTTATGTCAAGTCAAGGTCGGCACCGTTCGGCCCAAAGGCCATCGCCTATCGATGCGTTAGATTGAACACTTGTACGGGCTTTTTAAAATATTAGACTTATTGTATGGACATGCCGAGGGACGTTTGAGAGAGAGCACCAACGATATCGATATACGGAAGCAACGTTTCAAAGTTCACGGAAAACAACGGAGTTAAAGAATTCAATCGGTAGTCCAAGGACGTAAAGCCGTGCTCTGATACCATTAAGTCACGCCCCGCTCCCGTAGGAGCGATCGTCCTCGCTAAGGCGTGATGCCGCACGAGCCTAGATTGCGCTTGTGCAAGGCGGGTTCCATAACGGCTGATTACAGCGGCTGCGACGGGGTCGTCGCACAAAAGTCCCAAGCAGAGATATTGAACACGCAGCGGAAATTTAGAACAAACACAAGTTATTCAAGAAGCTCTTTTATTGATATTGAAACAACGGTTACATTGGGGACACAAGGCCAAGATTACAATCACTCAAATACACTCGTCTCACATTACAAATTGCTCAGCTCTCTCTCATCTCTCGATACATATTTGTCGATCCAGCGGAAGCTTCGGAAGGCGATGTCCATACATTATGTCCCGTATAAGTCTTCGATCCATGCGGCCGCACGCTTCGAATCGCCAAGAAACTCCGTGCCTCGACGCATCCAAGCGAGCTCCGCGCCATGAGCTTCTACCTGCACCTGCACATGGAAACTGTGTGGGTGTCAGTACTCAACTGTACTGGTGGAGTGAGCTCCTCGCCCACCCATACAAAACCGACACGTTTATTTTACTTTGTGCAATACAAGCCCCTTTACGATTGTCTTTCTAGTCTTGCCTTAGGATCGATTTTAGGACCGACGCTCGGCCTATTTAGTGTCTTTAGACCATCTCCGTGCCTTGCACTAATAACGTACCCAGACTTTGCCTCTAGACCTTTCTCGTGCTTGCATTGTCAACGTACCGACTCATACTTGTCGTTCGTACCATACTCTTGGACGTAACGACTAGGTCGTGTCAAATACTTGCCCGTGCCTCAAACATCGAGGCCGTGCCTCGCAGCGTAACCTGACTTATCCAAACACACCTTATGGCCCTTCTCGACTTAACACGCAACAACTAACCAAACTTGTGGAACCGGTGTTGAGAACTCAAGTACGACGCCATATCTCGTGCCGAAGCACGTGTCTTTACGTATAGCCGAATCGTAGGCTTTATAATACTTTGGGTGCAACCGAGCACACATTTCAAATTATCAACGCATACCGTGCTTACACTTCCTTTGTTATGACCGACACCGTGCATGCGGATTCGCCGCGTAGCACGCTAATTATCTATATGAAAGGCCACTGGCATGACAAGCCATCGCGGACATAGCTTGGGTAGGCGGCGGGTCCTTCAGCGCAGGTTGCGAGCCCCGTTGAAAGCCTCGGACTACCCACGCAATAAAAGCATACGCTGCTATAACGTCTACCTCCTAGGACGACTGGGCCCGGTGCCCCGGCGTATAACCAGTCTAGGCAGAAATCCTTGTCGACAAGGTGTCCAATGACCACGCACCTACGAGACATCTAGACTCACGTAAATGCATGGCCTAATATTGTTGGTACGACTGGAACTATACTTAGCAACTCGTGCTCTGAACCACCCTTTGCATTACGTGCATCGGGGCCGCGAGACTCCCAACCGAGGGACCGCCTCGAACATCTTAACGTGGATAGGAACGCGAGACTCCCAACCGAGGGACCGTCTCGAAACACCTTAACGTGGATAGGAACGCGAAACTCCCAACCGAGGGACCGCCTCGAAACACCTTAACGTGGATAGGAACGCGAGACTCCCAACCGAGGGACCGCCTCGAAACACCTTAACGTGGATAGGTACGCGAGGCTCCCAACCGAGGGACCGCCTCGAACTTCTTTGAACTCGAGGGAACGACTACTACGTAGCCTTCCAACTTAACTTGAACGAAACGTGTTCCTTAAGTGCCATGGACCGTGGCTAACTTTACATCATGCCAATCGTGGCTCGTGCCTTTATCTGACTTCTGTCCTACGGGACGCTATTATCCAAGTCATACGTTATATGACGGCCCTTGAGATCATGGGACTATTTAACTTGGCAACCGCAGAAAGAGCGGGACGACACTTGGAATGACTTAGGTCGACCGTCATAACTTTGCCTAACTTACTCAAGCCTACAACTTAACCCGAGGGACGAGCCAAGGCTATGCCAAGCCTTGCGCAGTAGAAACGTGCATGCTTTATAGAGCATTTACGCGGGCGACGCCTATTCACTTAGGCTAACTCATCGTTTGTGTCGAATACCAACTTTCCTTCTCCCAAGCCACGGGATGAAGGACCGAGTGTCATTTAAAAGCACGCTGAGCCGACTTCTATTGAGACCGTGGGACCATTTTTCATGTTCTAAGACATTCCGACGGGTCGGGATTATTCCCTTAGCTATGTGCGTTCGTAGCGTTTATATTAGCCTACTTGTGCAAGTTGAAAACAGACGAATTATTAAGTGAAGGCTGAGATGAGACAAGTTCACCGAAACTACCCCACCTGAGCGATGTCTTCGAGTCGCCGTTGTAAGGCCAAGTCCGAACGCCGTTGGCATTTCGATTCCTCCGATTGACTTAGCGGGACGGGGCACTACATAAGGTATGAAAGCATGAACGGATAATAAACACAATAACGACACATGAATCCTGCAAGCGTATCATCGCATCCGAAATCCACAAGATTTGCGAATCATCCGCCATCCAGAACTACTAGCTAACTCCATGCAATCACTAAACCTGAAGAGATCATCAGGTCCTCAGGGGACATAGCAAGATACATAATATACATGCCTATCTAGCAGTTTATCATACAATAAAGAAAATGCAGGAAATAAATAGAAAAAGACCAATCAACACGGAAACACGACTATACACGACTGAAAGAACCACTACGCATAAACGAACTGCTGGAGGAGAACAAGAGAACAGGATATCACGATGTCAACGGATAACCAATCGAATACTCAAACCCTCGCCCTAGTGTGGACTCGCAGGTTTGAACAACTACTAGCCCTCGCCCCTAGTGTGGACTCGCAGGCTAGCATCACCCTCGCCCCTAATGTGGACTCGCAGGTGTGGAACAATAACTACTAACCCTCGCCCCTGGTGCGGACTCGCAGGCTAGCATAACCCTCGTCCCTAATGTGGGCTCGCAAGTGTGGAACAGATAACTATTAACCCTCACCCCTAGTGTGTACTCGCAGGTTAGCTTCACGAAATCAAGATACAAATAACTGCTAACCCTCGTCCCTAATATGGACTCGCAGGTTAGCTTCAAGAATTCAAGGTACAGCAGTTCCGTTATGACTTATTCATCCTATGACACGATGCGACTCAGTCCAAGTACATGTGATGACACGACATGACCCAATCACGATACACGAGAGAACCAATCCAATATGAATTACAAAATTAACTATGAACAAGAACTATATATGTACTAGCATGCATGATGTACAAATCACATGTCAATAATCAACTAGTAAAACTATATAAGAATAGAAATATGTATGTAAATAAACTGTAGAGGGAGGCAAGGTATCTTGCCTGTAGGTTGCACGCAGATCCAACAAAATATAGTCAACTACCAAGCCATGAAGTCCAAGTCATCACAACTGTCTCCGAAAGCTAAAACAGACAATGTCAACATTCTCAGAATAGTCAAATTAGCTAGGATTGCCTGTCCTTAAGTCCAATTTTGGACATAGGTGCAAAACGGTAATTTCGAGCAAAAATAATGTCCACCGTTGGACCCGTTTTGTACCGAAAAGTGTGCCAGAGTCAACGGTCTCTAAAGTCATCAAACTACATGTCTACGGATTCATTTTGATGATACGAACCCAACGGTATGTCCAATTTGGATTCCGGTGGGCCGTGCACAAAATCGCCCGTTGAATCGACGATCTAATCAACTGTCTCAGAATTGGACCAAACTTGGCATACAGGACCAAAAAACTATACGGTCCTGTTGGCGTCTCGATCTGACGAACGTTCACAAAGTAATTAGAAAATTTGCACAGAGGCCGATACGATAAATTTCGACGGATACGTATCAAATTCGTCGCACACACGCGACCAATTTGAATTCCGTCAAAGCCCACACGTCCACGAAGTCGTTACGCACCTTCCGATGCTTTCGGTTCGCGATCACGTCGCCTGATTGGCGGGACGCACGTCGTATCGAGAGGTTTTTCATAAATACTAAAATTTTAGAAACAACTTTTTGTCAAAGTTTGGGATCCAATTTCTCGGCGTGTAGTCGATGATTTTGGCTTCTGTAAAAACATTTGTGAAGGCCTATAGGTTGTCTTTTACTGTTTTTAATTAGATTTTCTAAGCAGTTACTGGATTGCCAAGAATTTATCAGTAAACATGGGCGATTGGGTTACCGATAAACTGTTCTGAAACAGTTTTTTTCCTTGATGTTAACACCAATTTTCGGGATCGATGGATCGCTTCACCCCTAAGCTAAGTGTTGGGACTTCGAGAGGTTCGGGTAGGCTTTCTAGAGAAATTCACGAATTTGAAAATGACTTAGTATACAATAAGATATCGGGTCGACTAGGGAGGTACCTGGCTGCCATTGCTGCTGGTGCTCTGCTCGCGCACGGCTGATGGTTGTCGGCCTGCTGCTGGCCGGCGGCACGCGGAGGCCGGGAAAAGGTCGCCCAGTCTCGACGTTCCCCTGGGGTGTGGTGGCGCTCGCTTAGAGTTAGGGTTTTTGGAGTTTCCATGAAAACCTCCTCCTCTTTGTTTATAAAGTTAGTTGGGTTCTATGAAGAGCGCAGCCTGGGAAAATTAGGATCGGGTTGGGAGGTTGTTCTGCTGGTGTTGGGGTCAGGTGAGCTTGGGCCGACTTGGCTGGTTGGGATTTCCTTTCCTTTTTCTATTTCTTTTTCCTATTTGCATATATATATATATATATATATATATATATATATATATATATAATATATATATATATATAATACATGTATACATGTATATACACAAACCTATATATATATATAAATATATATATCTATATATATAGATATAATATATATATATATATATAATATATATATATATATATATATAAATAATATATATATATATATATATATATAATATATATAATATAATATATTATATATTCACATATACAATATATTATATATTTTTTTTTACATACACATGTACATTTATATATATAATTATATATATACACCTATATACATATATATATATATATATATATATATAATATATATATATATATATAATATATATATATATATATATATATATATATTAAAATATATATATATATTATATATATAATATATTATATATAATATATATAATTATATAATAATATATATATATATATATACACATACACTATTATATATATTTATATATACATACAAATACACACACATATAATATTTTTTATATATACATACAAATCACACATATATAATATTTATATATACATACATTCACATTCACACTATATAATATTTATTTGACAATAAAATAATATAACCAATAAAATATATATTAAATAAAAATCCCAATAATAATAATAATATATAATAACGAAATTTAATAAACCAATAATGGTATATATATCATTTGTACAGTCTACTAGTCCCAAAATGTACAAGGGCCTATTTTATACAAATATCATTGAATATCAACTAATAATAATATTTATAATATTTAATTAAGAATACTTAAAAAAATATTCATTAGTTTCATTAAAAACGGAATACGACACCATCATACCAAAAGTACATCAACACGAATGTCATTGGACGTCCTGCATTGACTACATGGGCTTGGGCTTGTTTGGGTCCTATCTGGACTAATTCGGTACAATCGGGTTCCCTAAAACTCAATATATAATTAATAAATATTTAAAACGTTCTATAGGGTTAAGTTCGCAACTTGGCCTGGTTTCCTAGTTAGGACATGATTCCTAGTCGTCTGGTACACTCAAAACTCAACCATTGCTAAAGTCATCTACCGTAATAATTAACTAAATAGTTATTTATAAAATCTTAAAATCACCATTTTAAATCAAATAAATAATAAAAATAATTTAAAGTTTTCCGGGAAGGGGAGCTACAAATCTACCCACCTTAAAACTAATTTCGTCCTCGAAATTCTAATTCATAGCTACTCCTTAAAATTCAAAGTCTACTATCACCTTAATCTCCTCAAATTTAACTTCTCCAAAATATTACAACCTTCTCTAGCCATCTTATAACTCCGAATACTGGAGGACTTCTACCCACCTTTGGTCACACTACTCCTCAAAACACGGTCACTAAAATTTTATAATCTTCCAACTAGTTGCTAACAATTCTACCGACAGATATCTAAGTATATGGCAACTATAATACTTCATATCTATAAATAACCAAAACTCAGTAATCATGCAATATTATACTATAATTTAAGAACTTCTGATGAATTCTAGACAGCACGATCATTCGTCACCCCGGAATAGGAAGGGACGAGAATCAATGGCACGGGAGGGCAATGGAGAATAATCGAGAACGAATACGAGATTTCACAGGAGGTAGAGAAATTTCTAAGAGAATTTTCAAGACATAGTGGATTGAGATTTCTATGGTTTAGTCATAGTCGCAGGCTCGTATCAGTACAGTTACGTAACAGATACGATATGCTCTGACCTGCATGGGCCACCAAACCATTAGTGTGCAGCCAGAAGCACAGTTGATGTCATTATGTGAGTGGGAATAATTACAGTTATGGTGCATAATTCAAGACAGTCCATTCTTGTATCATGTTGTTATTTAACCCATACGGGAAGATTCAAGTCATAGCGACATCTCTCCTAGTGCATGATGGACAGTCACTGTGGAGAACGCTCAACCCATATTTGAGATATGTGGGGGATTGTTGTGTTTTTTGTCTTTAGACTAGAAAGATAGTCCCCATCGGATCGGCTACACCAAATGGTGAGTATCTAAATATTACAGTACTTGTGTTGAGGTATACACATGAGGTATGGTAGGGCACAAGTGGGTGCCATATGGGAGTATTTTTAGAAGAAAAATAATTAATTCCAACAAGGATGCAAGATAATTTTTTGTCGTTCGGACTCGGACATGGACTCCAAGACGCCTCGTGCTTGCACGGGCGTGTGTTCGGGGGAGGCGTGGACTGGCACTCGACTATGCTGATTGTGGGATGATGTAAAATATCAAACTCTATTTTAGAGTATTGGTTTTTTAGTCCCATATCGGATAGGAGAAATGGTGAAGTCTCACTCCACTCTATAAATAGAGCCCCTTAGCCTCCTTTCTAAGATGCACCAAAGAAGAGAGTTAAGGGAGCCTGTTCAAGTCTTAAAAATTGACTACACAAGTGTTCCAGAAGTTCTTTGAGAACTTGCTGTTCCTGGAAGCAGATCGTATAAAGCAAAGCTTGCTTTGAGCAACGGTGATCTGGTCACCCAGCAAAGCTATCTTACACTTTCTTCATTCCTTCTCTTCTTCTCAGATCTAATCAAAATCTCATGTGCTTTTCTGATCTAATCAGAAACCACATGCGGTTTCGTCGCTGCTGCTACGAAATTCATTTGTGCCTTCTTCGAAGTGTTACATTTGATTTAGTCTCTCTGAATCCTCTGGGATCTCAGTTGTGAACTTCCTCGAAGTGTTGCCAAATCACTCTGTCGACTCTTTATCTTCCAACTAAGATTTGTTTCGTTAATATATATATATATATATATATATATATATATAATATATATATATATATATATATATATATATATATATATCAGGAGTCTCGCGGAAGCTCTGTCCGCATTCGACCCTTGGACGAGCGCACAACCACCCCCCCCTTCTTCCGCGTGCTCGGTCCAACGGTTGAGGGCGGACGGGGCTTCCTCGAGGCTCCCGATCTGATATATATATAATATATATATATATATATATATGTTCCTAAGACACTAGCCTAGTAGTAGTGCAGGAGGCACCCAAGCACAGGTTTTGGGTTCGAATCTCTCCTCGGACAGCTGGGTGGCTTTGGCCCCGGCCCGGTTTGGAGAAATGACACCTCAAAAAAATATACACACACACACTAAGCTCCACGCTAGTAGTTAATAGAGAGGCATCCCCCTCCGGAGGTCGCTAGTTCGAGCAACGGGGGTTCACTTTATTTTGTTGGAAAATTAAGTACGGTAGTGGTGCGTGTGGTGCAGTGCGACCAGGGTGGTACACGGATGTGGTATGGTTGCGGTTGGGTCTAGTGCGGTTGCGGTGTGAGACCTTCGGGTCAGCATGTGGCATTCGGGCCAAAATGTAGCATTCGAGCATGATTTTATGCCTTCGAGTCGGAATTGGTTATCGAAAAAGAATAAAATTAACCTCCCTCAAATATATATATATTATATATATATATAATATATATATATATATATATATATATATATAGATATATATATATTATATATTAAGCAATGGTAATTGTGGCGAACTCGCCCCCACTAGGCTCGAACTCCGACCACTTGGGCCGCTTGCATCTCTCTTAACCTCTAGGCTAGAGGTCATTTGCATATATATATATATATATATATATATATATATAGTGCAACCAAGTCATCTATTCATATATAAGGCATAAAATGTCGTAGCCTTTACAAGTAAAAAAAAAATTTATTTATATTTAATATATATATAGTGCAACCAAGTCATCTATTCATATATAAGGCATAAAATGTCGTAGCCTTTACAAGTAAGATTTACAACAGAAAAGAAAATGAGCAGGGAAGCAATCGCCCGGTCGGAGGTAAACACCTCAATCAAAACCTCAAACTCGACTGTGCGGAGGTCCAGAAGCCCACCTTTACGTGCTTGCAGTGTCTACTAATCTTGTGAATTTGTTTGTGGATTTCAAGGATCAGTTGAGCAGAGTTGTACCGGTGCCCTTCATCTGTGCTTGTTGATTCTTCCAAATGACCTACGTGATGGCAGCTACGACGATCTGGTGGCCGTGAGAGGCTTTACCCCAGTTGGCAAGAATATCGTTGAAGCCCCCAACTGTCGGGTCCGGGAGACAAGAAGTAGAGAACCTATTCCACACCTCAGAAGGCGAGACGCCCGCAGAAAGAATGCTCCGCTGTTTCGGGCTGACGCTCCGAGCAACAATGGCACGCAGAGGCTAAAATGTAGCCTATGGTGGCGAGTGCATTGTCGGTGGGAGTTTCTTACGAGATGCTCTCCAAAGTAAAAAATAACCACTTCTTAGGGATGCAAGACTGCCAGAAAGGCACGATGATAGGGGGATGGCGTACCGATGTCGCGAGCTGCTCGCCTCGCCGAAGCCATGGTGAAGGAGCCAGTGACAGTCAGGGACCACCAAAGTGAGTCGAGTCCGTCCCAACCACCAATCCGTGCATCTAAAGCGTCGACAGCTTCCTCGCCGAGCCACGACCGTACCCTCCCCCATTTCCAATCACCGTCATCTTCCTCGCCGAGCCACGACCGTACCCCCCCTCCCCCATTTCCAATCACCGTCATCTTCCCACATGTCTCTAATCACGCTGGCGGTGGGACACCCTGGAGGGGGGAAGTATCGTCTTCGGCCCATCTTTCAGAAATAAGGGACGATTCTCCCGAGCCCAGCCGGAGACGAATCAAAGGTTCAGCGTACCGTCGACCAATCAGGATACGTCGCCAAGAAGCCGAAGATCTGCTATTGTGGTTAGCGACTATAGGGTGAAAATGTTTGAAATATCTGGTTTTCATGAACCGAGCCCAGATGGAGTGATTCGTACAGAGTTTCCACCACAACTTTATCGAGCAAGCGTCGACAACGTGTGCCAATCTGCAGAACCCTAGCCTACCTTCCGATGTGGGTCTAGACATAGTGTCCCAGCTGGCCCAGTGATGCTTATCCTTTCCGTCACAGTGCCCCCAGAAAAAGTTGGTGAAGAGGTTTTCTATGTTGTTGAGGACTTTCATAGGAAGGGAGCAGGCGGCCAGTGTAAATCGGTATGGAAGGGAGGACGTGTTGGATCAGAATCATCTTACCACCAGGCGATAAATAGCGTTGTGTCATCCCTCAATCTTTTTTCTGATTGCCCACTAATTCATCAAAAAGGCCCACATTCGATCTGCCGTACACCAGCGGACATCCTAAATAAGAGAAGGGGTAGCAACGGAAAAGGATGTAATATTGGTGAGCATAGTAGTGTGGGCCCTATCTGCGGTGTGGTGGGCG
>JANAVB010005389.1:0-25556 GCA_029216955.1 Iris pallida | reverse complement strand
TCCACATGATATTTGAGACTTGTAGTATACTTTAGATTCGGGGATTTTGTGTTATGTCTTAATTTCTGAACTTCTGTATGTGACTTGCATCTATTTCAGTTTATCTATTTCTATCATATCTTTGTGATATTGTTTATCTTCCTTATATGTCTTGTGATTGAGTTGAGATTATATACCTCCGTGCGGAGATGACATGTTTATATACTTTGTGTCTAGATGTTATATTTTAGTTGACTTATACAACGTTCTACCACCGACACTACGGGCGTAGGCTGGTCGTACCCACATTCTCGTGCCCCTAAACAGGGTGCTGGTCGTGACAAAAGGACCAATTTAATGGTGTGGGGCCCAATAATAATTGTCATGAGAGATAGGAGAATTTCTATGAGAGTTCTACATGTAGAAACCCTCATAGAAAGTTTCCATCCTACATCATTGCTACCTAGGATAGAATTGATGATATAAACCACCATTGGAAGAAGTTTTTTTTAAATGGATTTCTTCAATAGAAATAGGGACTCCCATTAGAGATCAGGGTATGATCCGGTCCGGTTCACCCGCGGACCGGCCCGAGCCCGCCCAAGCCCACATCCCCAAAGCCCGGCCCGGGCCACCCAAGCCCGTTGTACTACAGATCCGGGCTGGGTTCAATAAACCGAGCCCAAGCCTGGCCCGGACCGGCCCGTTTTTTAATCAAACGGTCGGCCCGCGCTGGCCCGGCCAGGTCAGGCCCGCCCGAGCCCGGCCCGGGGTGAACCGAATTTTTTTTTTTTGAATCTTTGCCCCCCCCATTTACCAAAATACCCTCACCATTTGACCGTTTATGACCGTTTAAGGAGTATTTTGATCATTTTGTCCAAAATGACCAAAAACCCTTTACAACAACTCTATTTGGAGGGTAGGGAGATCATTTGGCTTCAAAAAAATCTTATAAATATGTCATGAATCATATTTTTTAAACATAAACAAATCATTCCATCAAAAAAAAGATCACAAGAAGATTTCAAGAAATTTGTCCAAGCAATTCCGGCAATCTACGACTTCCCGATCAAGCAATTCCAGCGATCTACGACTTTCTCTTTCTAATTATTTTTTTAATTTACATTTACAAAATAGTTTTCTTTCCTCCATCTCTCTTTTTTTTTTGAGAAAAACTAATTTTCGATTAATTTATTTTTCGGTATTCTCCATCTTTCTAATTGTTTCTTTATTTTTATTTGTCTTTTTAAAATGGCTGGACAAGGTTCAAACCAACCTAATGATGCTTTTTAAATTTATAATACTTTTTGAGCAAAATCTTATTCCTGATGATTTAGTTGGTTCACCTCCTGAAGTTGCTAGCAATATCCGAAATGTTGTAAAGAGAAAGCAAAAATCAAAGATTTGGGATTTTTTTATATTCTTAATGAGACTAAACTTGATGGCTCACTTGTTTTAGATCAGAAAGGTGAACCAGTTCCGTATGCGGCACAATGCAAGAAATCTTCCCATATATACAAATGGAAGAGGGGAGCTGGCACGGGCACAATGTCAAGATATTACGATACCTGCTACGCACCGAGCTCAATTTCGACGACCCAAACTCAGATAAGTTTTGGAGGCACCGCGGGTACTTCAATGAGTACGTTTTCTTATTCAGCTGCCCGTCATAAAACTGAATTTACTAAATATATTATTGCTGTTGAACTTCCATTCACTTTAGGTGAAAGTGAATCTTTATATAGTTATGCCACAATTTTTTAAATTCCTGTTTTAGTAAAGTTACTAGAGGCGTTGCTAGAAAAGAGGCTAAGAGACTCTCTAAAGAAATGAGAGTACTTTAAAACAAACATTTTCGCATGTTAGTAAAATATATATTACTTCTGATATTTGGACAAGTAAATAAAATTATGCTTATATTTGTATCACGGCACACTACATAGATTTACAATGGATGTTGCAAAAGTGCATCGTCTGTTTAAAAACTTTAAAATCCACACACGGGCTCTGCAATTGCAACTTCTATTTCAAAATACCTGCGTAACTTTGATATTCACAATAAAATAGTAGTTGTATCATTTGATAATGCTAGTAATAATATTTCTGCTATAAATTCATTGCAGTTACTCTTTCAGCCTATTTTGGAAGGTAATTATTGCATGTTAGGTGTGTTTGCCACTTTATTAACTTAGTTGTAAAAGAATGTCTTAAATTTTTTAGTACACATTTAGAGACTCTTAGAAATTGTTTACACAGCTTGAACACGTCTCCAAGTAGACAACAAGCTTTTAAAGTCACATGTGCACATTTTAGTATTCATTTTAGAAGATTTGTTAATGATGTACCATATAGATGGAATTTGACATATTTAATGTTGAAATCCGCAATTCCCTTTAAGGATGCTATTACATATTTTTGTAATATGGATCATAATTTTGAATATCAAGTAACTGAAGATGATTGGGTGGTTGCTTCTTCTATATGTGAATTTTTAGAAACTTTTTACAATGCTACATGTATTCTTTCTGGCGTTTATTATCCTACTTCTTGTTTAGCTTTACGAAAACTTTGTAACATGTTTTACTTGTTTTCTAAATATAGAAATGTTCAGAATTTTGACTCTGTTGTAAGGAGAATGGAAGCTAAATTCACTAAATATTGGGGTGATGTACCTCTTTTATATTGTTTGTCTTCCATTTTTGATCATACGATCAAATTAGATGGTGTAGAGGCTTTGTTAGATAACTATGCAGAAAACATGGAACTTAATCTTATGGACTTGAAAATAGAACTAAAGATAGTGTTGGAAAGATTAGTAATGCTTTATGAAAAAAATGTTGTGTCGACCCGACCAACTCAAGTGAGTAATAGTAGTAGCTTTGGCTTAGCCGACCACGCCAGTCGTATACTAAAAAGGAAGAAACAAAGACACTCTTTCCAACCCACTCAAGAGTTGTCTTTATATTTAAGTTCTTATGAAGAAGAAGAAGATGAATCTTCAAATCAATTCACCATTTTAGAATGGTGGAAAAAACACGACAAAAGATTTTCTGTACTTTCTACAATAGCACATGATCTACCAATGGTCCCGGTGTCCACGGTAGCATCGGAGTCTTATTTTAGTGCAGGATCAAGGATTTTGAGCGTAAAGAGGAGCCGGTTGAAGTCATATATCTTGAAAGCTTGTGTATGTGTTCAAGATTGAATTTTAGCAGATAAAAGAATCAAAAACAAGAGAGATGAAGCTGCTGACATCAACGAGCTGGAATTCGAATCGCTTACAATTGGGGAAGCTTCTGGAATCGAGGAGGAGGAGGAAGAAGAATGAAGGTATGAAAAAAAAAACTTTAAACTTAAAAACAAGAAAAAACAAAACAAAACAAAACAAAAGAAAGAAAGAAAGAAAACTTGAAAAACACAAAATTACTAGAAAAAAATCGAACAAATAAAAATTAGAACCAAAAAAAACTTAAAATATAAAAACTAATTAATCAAAAAATAACAAAAATCCTAAACTTAAAACAAAATTTTTAACTCTGCCTATGACAAACAAAGCTTGTATTGTCGGTCCCAAACCTGAATAAAAGAGCAGGAAAAAATAAAACAAAATAAAATAATAAAATAAAACAAATTAAATTAAATTAGAAGAAAACTTAAAAGAATAAAATAACAAAGTAAACTTAAAATTTAAAAGAACATAAAATTAAAAAAAGAAAACTGAAAATCATAAAAAAAATAACTAAAAAAAGAAAAAAATGACTGGACCGGCCCGCCCGAGCCCGCAATCCAGCCCGCCTGCGAACCGGACCGGTCCGGTCGGGCCTAGTCCTACCCAAGCCGGGTCACTGGACTGGGCCGGGCTCAGATCCTTCGAACCGGGCCCGGTCGGATCCGGCCCGCTGCTGCCACCGGTCCAGGCTGGACCCGAACCAAGTTCGGTTGGGCCCAAATTTTTTTTTTGGGACGGTCAGACCGGCCGGGTCACACCTTGAAATTGGAGATGGCCTAAGAGCTAGGTGCTGTTGCCTCTGCACAAGCGCGCCGCACTTTTGCTGGTTAGCTCGTTTGATTCGGCTCCACCAATCACCATCAATCATCCACTCTCTGAAACTCTGAACCCTCACTATGACTTATCAGAGAGAAACAAGGAAAGAGAACGTGGCTGGCAAGCTCGAGCCTTGAGCGAGAGAAGGACATAAATATATATTATTATTTTTTTTTTCTCGTGCAAGTCCCTTTGAACTTTATCTATTTTACATAAATCTTTCAAAATTTGCTGTAAAAGTTTGAAGTTCTCATAATCATCCACAAATTCAGCTACGAGTCCCTCTCTTCAATAGACGATGGATAATATCGCCCTCTTTCTCCTTCCTAATTTCTCTTTAAGATTTTTTGGCCCAGAATAAAATTTAAAATAATATTTCCTATATAAAAAAACTGAAATTATTTAAAAAATAAAAAATAAAAATAAAAAACTTCCACTAAACCTTGAACCCTTAATTTTTTATATAATAGATACAAGTAAAAACTAAGTAAGTTACTATGTTACTTGTAGGAACACTAATATTTAATGTTTTACAAAGGTTATATATACAATTTTTTTTTTTTGAGGTCCTCTTAATTTGTGGGTCCTACGCGGTCGTCCTGGGTTAGAGCCGGCCATGTGGATGGAGGGAAGTTGGAAATTATTAGTGTTCCTACAAGGGGAAAGTTGGTCAGGGGTGGAGCTGGAAATTATTTACCGGATGAGGGTCCAAATAAAACTATCATGCTCCGCTCATTTAGCATCGACTCATTTAGTTGATCATTCTCGGGCCAAAAATGCTATTTGGCTTCCAAAAAATTTGGGTGATACCATCTTCCATTATGTGGCATATGACATGGTTGCTGACATGACAAAATCTAACATTAAAATTAATAATTAATATTAATATTAATATTAAATTATCATTAAGATTAACCTTAACATTAAAATTAATCTTAAAACATTTAACATCAAAATTAGTATTAATATTAAATTAACATTAAGATTAACCTTAACATTAAAATTAATCTTAACATTAAAATTAACATTAATATTAATATTAATATTAAAATTAACATTAATATTAATATTAATATTAAAATTAATATTAAATTAACATTAATATTAACATTAAAAAAATTGGTAATTAATTTTTTGGGTTAAAATTGTCGCGTCAGCTGTTATGTCAGCTGCCATGTCAGATGTCACATAATGGAAGATGACATCACCCAAATATTTTGGGAGCCAAATAGCATAATTATTCTCGGACCGAGCTCCAAGTCCGATAGCTCATAAGAAGATGTTGAAGCTCGAACCCATTTTTGATAGCTAGCTGAGTTGAGTTGTTTGTGAACAACTCGCAAGCTTTTCTAGCTTGAATTGAGCTCGAGCCAAGTTTGAGTGGTAGATTGAGTCCTAGATGTTATGGACCACGGCCATTTTAAATACCATTCATGATAAGTTTGAACGTTTTGATTTGCAAACGAAACATACATTTCTTGATAGTTCAACTTCTAAGGCTGGAAAATTGTATGATTATATGTTTTGATTTGTGTTGAGTCGAGCAAAATTATATTGAGAAAAAATATATATAGCCGAGTCCTTCATCAAGCTTGTTAAGAATTACGAGTCCATGGCTTCCTATGTTCAAACTCGTCTCGCTAAAACAATTGGATTCATTTTCATGTTCAACTGATCATTTGCGACATTAAACAAAAAATAGTAAAAAAAAATTAAAATAAAACCTATTAATTATATTATTTATAAATAAAGACAAAATATATTAGAATGACCAACTGACTTGAACACATATAAAATGTGTTTAGATTATTAAAAGCAAATGCAAAATGAATTTTATAAAAAAAAAGTTTACAATCAACTAGTCATATTCATGTGTGCGAGTGCGATGCACGTACAAAAAAAATATAATATTAAAAAAAATCTAAAGTATACATATATTTTTAAATAATTTTAATACATTTAAATTTAAATTTGTTATAGATATATTTTTAGAATTTTTGATATATATATATGTTTACATGCTATAATGTAGTTAGTTTAAAAAATGGTTTGAATATGTAATATATTTAAATTTTGATTTGTTATAAATATGTTTATAGAATTTTAGATATATGTTCATGTAATTAGAACAATTTTAGAAATTTATTTTACGTGAGATATATACATACATGGTAGCTAGATTGACTTTTTTTGTAAGAATATACATATAACTTAGACGACTCAGTTTTAGCCACTTTCAAACCTCTTTATAATAATAAAGATATATTATAACCAATGAACTATGTCGCAAAAATCACAAGTTTAATCGCTAGGCTACCAATTGAATGTTATTAAGGAACATATTTATTTATATTGTAGAATGTAGATTGCAGCTTAGTTTTCTTTTATTACTAAAAATCTGTTTGAAATTAATGACTATAAGTATGTTTACTAACGGGTAACTTGAAATGGAATACATAATTCTCAAGCACATCAAAGTGCATTTTTCAAGGTGATTGAACTCCTTACTCGAATGAAATTTTGCTACAAGATTGAAGTGACAATTCAAAAAAATCCCATAACATATCGGATAAGCAACTATAAAGATTACCTATTCGAACTTTGTTGATAATTATCTTGTACGAGAGAGAATAAGTTATCAATATTGGATTCATTATATTTATATTTCAATGGTTTCTATATGTAAAGTAGATTCATTAGATTAGTAACATGACTTCCCAAAAATTGTTTTTGGCAACTCATTATAGATTCATTACATTTATAATGAAGGTCCTTCCTCTAACAATTGTCGTTTGACTCATATTCCAAAAGTTATTCACTAATAAATTTATTAGGTTCATCTGAATTTTGCAACTCTCATTTTTTACTTAATAAACAATTTAATAGTTAAAACTTCTCAATCCACTTATTTGCATTTTAATATATTTTTTTTGCGATAAATTTAATAGTTAAAAGTATGTTTACTAATGGAGAACTTGAAACAAAATATGTAATTCTCAGGCACATCAAAGTGCTTTCTTTAAGACGATTCAACTCCTTACTCAAATCAAATTATGCTACAAGATTGAAGTGACAATTCAAAAAAGAAACCCCATAATATATCACATGAAAATTATAAGGATTACTATAAAAACTTTGTTCATAATTATTTTGTAGGAGAGAGAAAAAGTTGCCAATATTAGATTGATAAGATTTATCTGTCATTGGTTTCTTCGTGTAAAGTAGATTCCTTAGATTCGTAACATAATTAAAAAATTTTTTTTTGGCAACTCATTATAGATTCATTAGATTTATAATAATCAAGGTTCTTCCACTAACAAAAGTCCCTTTGACTCATTTTTCAAAAGTTATTCACTATAAATTCATTAGGTTCATCTGAATTTCACAACTCTCAACTTTCACTTAATTTACAATTTAATAGTTAAATGTATGTTTACTAATGGAAACTTGTAATGGAATATGTAATTCTTAGTCACATCAAAGTACTTTCTTTAAAATAACTAGTAAAAGTACGTGCGTTCCACGTAAAATTATTATTATTTCTTTAGAATCTTTTCAAAAAATAATTAAATAATTAAATTTAAATTTGTTATATATATATTTATATTTTAATTAAGATTTGTAAAAATTAATTAAATTTTAATTACAATCTGTTATGGATATATGTGGATAAAAAAAGAGGCTATTCCGTTATGCGGAAAAAATGAGCGAAAGTTTAAAATAATAATCTTTTGTAATTTTTTTGTGGATAAAAAATTGAAAATATTTCGTTATGGAAAGAAAAGAGAGAAAGTTTAAAATTATATTATTTCATAATTTTTTTTTAAATAAAATGATTGATGATATACATTTGCTTCTCACGGCTTAGTCGTCGTTTTGAAGTCTCATTATAATAGTATAGATGAACTCCTTGCTCGAATCAAATTTTGCTACTGTTGGTGCTTTCTTTACATGGAGAGAGCTTGCTCTCAACATGCCTTGTAAAAGTTTAGTCCCACATCGGAAATGCACCATGAGTTATCTCAACATATATACTTGGTTGTGTTGTTGAGAGATGCACATGGGGTGGTGACCCTAAGGAGGGAACCATGTGGGTGATTTTACTAGGAGGTAAGAATAAGGCTCCAAGGATTAAGCATTAATGCTTTTGTCATTCTCTTGGATTAATTCCATTTGGAGCTAAGCCCCAAAGGGGCTTAGCGACTCGGACTCGGGCTCGGGCTCGGGCTCATGGGCTCGCACCAGGCTGACTGTGCAGACTACAAGTAAGTTATGGAAAGACTGATTCAATGCGATTAATTCAGATCCACTTTTTGTGGGATTTAATTCAATCTTTCTATAAGATTTGAATTAATTTCGTTGCCATCTTTGTGGGATTTAATTCAATCTTTCCATAAGATTTGAATTAATTTCGTTGCCATCTTTGTGGGATTTAATTCAATCTTTCCATAAGATTTGAATTAATTTCGTTGCTATCTTTGTGGAATTTGAATTAATTTCATTGCCATCTTTGTGGGATTTGATTCAATCTTTCCATAAGATTTGAATTAATTTTATTGCTATCTTTGTGGGATTTAATTCAATCTTTTCATAACTGATAAGGCGGTTAGAGTTTCCACCCTCTCTCTATTTATACTCTCTTATGGCCTCCTTTGTGAGGTACTACGAATTTTATAAGTCAGAAAAAAGAGAGAGAGAGAGAGAGAGAGCTGCTGCCGCCATTGCAAGTCCATCCGAGGAGTCAGAACAGAGGTGACTTCGAGCGTTCCACAAGTTCTTCAACTTGCGGGTTCCTGGAAGCAATTCGTGTGGGGCGAATCTTGCTTTGAGCAACGGTGTTTTGACACCCCAGCAACTTTTCTTCATCTCATCTTTCTCTACATTATTGTAACTCGTTATGTCCCAATTGCAACACGTTTGTAAGGAAGAACGAGAGATCTTCTCTTCTCTATTTCCCTCCTTCATATTGTAATCTGGCTATTTAGTTTTTTGCATCATCGTAGATCTTGAGTTTGATCACTGCAAAGTTTTTTGTGTGACATCTCAGATCTCGATTGCATCAGTTTTCCATCTTTGGTCAAGTCCCGGGACTAACAATCTCAAAGCAAGATCCTTGTAGATGGAAAACATTAATGCTTCGCTCGTCCAATCGGACTACTGCAAGTTGGAAAAGTTCGATGGAGAACATTATCAAGTCTGGAAGAGGAAGGTTTATCTAACTCTTCAACTCAAAGACGTTGATCATGTACTGTTGGAGGAAGAACCTTCTGTTCCAGATACTGGGTCTACTGCCGCAATCAATGCGGCTACCAAACTTCAGGCCAAATGGAGAAGGAAAAATAGCATCTGCAGGCTTCTCATCCTGAATGCTATGGAGGATTCCCTGGCAGAATCCTACTCGAAGAAGAAATTTGCCAGAGACATATGGGAGTCTGTAGAAAAACTGTATGAAGAAGACAGGAACAGGAGCAAGATGTTTGTGGTTGAAAAATATCACAAATTGCTTTTTGAGGACGAGAAGTCCATGTTGCCACAGGTGAAGGAATTTCTGAAGCTGCGTCAGAAACTGGAAGACGAAGAGATGCCCCTTCCCGACAAGTTTGTCGTTGGAGGGATAGTCTCAAAACTTCTTGTAAGCCCCTGATTTTCAAATTCATTTTTAATTAGTGTTAATTAATTTTTTATGTCATTTATAGCCTTAACTAATTATTAGGAATTTTAAGGAATTTTTCTAGAATTTTTAAATAATTTTAAATGAGTTTTAATACTAAAAATATCAATATATAATTTTCTAAATTGTTTAAATATAATTTTGTACTTTATCGAATTGTTTTAATTATAGTTTGTAATAATTAGAATTGATTGTATATCAGTTTGTAATAAATGGTTTGTTTTTAAATAAGGAATGCAAATTATATTTGTATTTATTATCAGTTGGGGGCCTAGTGTAATAATCCTAAAACCTAAGGACCTAAGTGCAAAACCCTAACCCCCCCGACCGAACTCACTCTCTCTCCTCTGACTCTCACCCACCCCCGACGACAGCCCCGACCGCCACGACCGACTGCCCCCGCCATTCCCGGCTGTCCCGACCGCCTCGAACACCCTATTTAAACCCCCCTTCGACCCCCAGACCAAAACCCTAGACCTAAACACCCCCACGACCGACCATCGCCCTATCCTTCCCCGAAAACCCTAGCCGAAGCCCTAGCTCCGGCGACACACCACCACCGCCTCACCACTCGTCGTCGACGGTCGCCACCACCCGCCATCCGCTTCGCCACGACGAGACGACCGCAGCGCCACTGGAGCGCCGCCGTCCCGACGCCTTCTCCGCCGTCGAGCACTCGAAAACCCCTCCGATCAACCGGACACGTGAGTGGCAGTGTTCCCTTGTGTCGTACGTGTCTCGTGTTGGGTCGGAAGTGTTCGCCGTGTCCTGGCGAACACGAACGTAGACAAGGACACGTGAGACTCGTGTCGTACGTATCGTGCTAAGCGAGGACACGTTGATACCTGTGTCCTTAACTGTCAGGACACAGGACAGTTTTATATTTTTTTTATGTATAAAACCAACCTAAACTAAATAAAATGAACAAAACCCTAACTCTAACAAACCCAGCGGGCTGACCCCCTGGCCAGCCCAACCCGACCTAACCCCCCCTCCCCCGCTCTGTTGGCTCGGGTTCGAGCCCTGCCACTGCTGTCTTTGTTTCCTTTTTTCTTTTTCTTTTCCTTTTTCTTTTTCTTTTATATATTTATATATATATATGTATATACATATATTTGTATATATATATGTATTAATATATATACTATATTTATGTATATATATTTGTTGTTTTATATATATATATATATATACTTCATTATTTATGTATGTATAGTATTATGTATACATATATATTTATGTATATATATATTTTCTTGTGTATATATATTATTATATATATACTATTATATGTATATGTATACATTATTCTTGTATATATATATATATATATATATATATATATATATATATATATATATATATATATATATATATATATATATATATATATATATATATATATATATATATATAATTTTTACATATATATATCCATTATGTAAATACCCCTATAATTATATATATATATATTATTTTATATATGTATATTACTTAGCTTAGTGTAAATTATCTTTATAAAATAATATTCATACTTTTATAGTTACTATGTAAAATTTTACCTTATTAAAATAATAATATTTATTTTGACTATTACCAAATTGTATTTTTATTGTATTTAAATTACTGCAAACCATTTGGTGTCCAAGCCTAGCATGGGTATTTGGGCCCAAATGTGTTTTCACACATTTAAGACCTGTACAAGTCATATTGGACTTGATTCATGGCCTTGGGTCCTGTATTTGAACTTTGGTTCAAATTATATACATGGACAAAATACGCAGATAATTAATTATTGTGTGCAATGCTGTTTTTGATTTTCTAAAAATACTTAAAGTACTGCTAAAATTATGGAAAAATAGTTTTTAGATACTATGTTAAGTTAGCTAATTTAGTATAATTTTTGTAGTATTTAAATTTCTGTTTTGCCACTAATTTGGCATATGAAACCAAAACTTATTTTCTGTATACTTAGGAAACCTGATTTTTATTAAATACTTGTACTGGTTAATAAATTCCAGAAAAATTATAATAAATTTCTATGATTAACAAGGATCACCTTGGTACTTTACTTTAAGAAAAACTAGGCTTTTTGTCTATTTCAAAATTGTTAGAACACAATGATCTTTTGATTTATTTATTTATTAATTACGACTTGTAGCTTTTTGTGTTATTTGGAGTTTTAGCCGTGTTGAACCCCATCCCTCACTAGTGTAAAGACCCTAGAAAGTTAGTTAACGTAGTGTGTCACCCCACATTGGTCTCCTATGCCAAAATCATCATTTTGGCTAGGTGCCCAATCACAAGTCGTGTTTCACCAATTAGTGTCCTAGTGTTTTAGCTTAGTGTAAAAACTAAGTTGTTGTATTTACTTCTACAGTGACGAGCTACCAGACATTCATAGCATTGTTATCGCAGCTTGTTTTGTTTTGCTTTGCTAGAGGCAAGTACTTTCTACGAACTTTACATATTGTCACATAAAATGAACTGCAAACCCCACCATGTTAAATGTTGATCCTTGGGGTAGCAAGTTAGATCTCTACATGTTGTACTTTCAGTTACTACCATGCTTAGAACAGTCTTGATTGTATCTCTCACATGATTAGAATATGGGTTATGGGAAAACTGTTAGTAGCGTACGTGATCATGCCCCCTTACTCGTACGTACGTACCGAGCAAGGTTGACATTTTATGTATACCTTGTCGTAGGTGCACCAGCTATATTTGTATGTATGTACATCTATCGCTTGTTTTTACTTGTACGTATGTATATTTTATTTACATTGTGCCTCAGTACATTGTACATCTATTGACCGATCACGTACCTGCTACAGTTTTAAACATTACATATACATCTGTCTCTATGACATATGTGTCCTTGCCATGATAGACTGTGTGATGCCATGCTTTCCAGTTATTCCTCTCGTGTTCATTTCCATGTTTCATATGCTAGTTTGTTAGATTCAGTACTTGCTCCCGTCCTGACAGGATAACGTTGTAGGTGTCCTTACTGAGGAGGAGTTACTCTGCGACACATATTATGGGGTTACTGCCAAGGACCCAGCTCTGCTTTACGAGGTTGTTCCTGCGGGGAACCTCGCCTAGTTGTCTTTTGTTTACTTAGACTTTTGAGAGTGGACATGTATTAGACTATATCTTTTTGTAACTGGACATGTATCCAGTTTTACTTTGCAGTTCACTTGTACTTGGACATTTTACTATATACGACGACTTTTATGTTTGGAGCATTTATGATTCTTCTTTACTTATAGAACTGTTAGCACATTTAGTCTTATCCTGTTGTCTTTAGAACAGCTTACTATGTTTTATCTCAACGTAGGCTGGGCATGCCTCGGCCTGGCCCAACAACTTGGGTAGCGGATCGTGACATGTTTTTAGTGGTGGCCCATGCAGGTCCTGACTAAACTGTTTGGTTACGTTATTGTACCAAGCATGCCTGCAATTAGGAACTTAAGGTAATTAGACAACATTAGGAAAGACGCTTAGAACACTTAGAGGAATGCTAGGATTGCAATATAGAAAATACATCACATGTTTGCTATTATAATTAGATTTTCTCGCATATGATTACTTACTTTAAATAAGTCCTTATAAGTCTTTTTATGTGTAATTTAGATGGTGCTTACTCGTTCATCCCAGTATGTTACCCCCGAGAATGGGGCCCTCCATATCCAGTCAGCTGACCAGTTGACTGATACATCTCCACCTACCACATTCTCCCACTCCACAGATCCACAGACCAGATACCACCTTCCACATCACAGGCCCGACATGACCCGATACCTCCACCACCCCCTATCACTATACCCACCCAGGCTTCCGTCACACTCGACGGGACCCAGCTGCTCACACTGATCCAGGGGTTCCTAACAACCCATCAGGAGCAGACTACCCTACTCCGCCAGAGCATGGAGCGTTCTGAGGGACGTCCCGTGGTCCCACCACATGTAGAGCCACGGCAGAGAACGGGGACGATCAAGGACTTCATGGGTCTGAATCCCAAGGAGTTCTCAGGGACTGAGGACATAGTAGTAGCTGATGACTGGCTAGATTCAGTAGAGAGGAAGCTTCTGGGAGTTAGGATGCCGGATGACCTCCAGGTCGAGGCAGCGGGATTTCTGCTGATAGACTTAGCAGGAGTCTGGTTCCGGAATGAGCCATTGTTCGCGAGAGGTAGAGCCACCTGGGACCAGTTCAAGACCCAGTTCAAGAAGAAATTCTTCTCGACCACTGCTAGAGTAGCCATGGGGCTACGATTCCAGAACATCCAGCAGGGAAACCGTTCTGTTGACGAGTATGCGGCAGAGTTTAGTCGCCTGAGCCGTTTCGCTCCTAGTCTGGTTGCTGATCCAGAGGAGATGACCCGTAGGTTTTGCCATGGTCTAGTTCCAGACATTGGCATTCTTATAGTGGCAAACGGTACGACTGACTACTACCAGAGCCTAGAGTTAGCCCGGAGCATCGAGGAGCGTCTTCTGTCATGCAAGAGGCCGGCTTCTGTACATCATGAGGGACCGTCCAAGCGTTAGGATTTCCAGCAGAGAGCACCGACGCCACCCCAGCAGACTTACCGTCCCCCTATATCACATCACCCGACCCCGCCAGTTCGAGCCCCGGGACCCCGACAGCAGCAGAAGGGAGCTATATGTTCTTTCTGCGGAAGACCAGGGCACGAGTACTCCATCTGCAGGAAGAGGCTGAAGCAGTGCTTAGTTTGTGGGTCTGCCACCCACATGATACGGGAATGCCCAGTAGCCAAGGGACCTAGAGGACCACTCCTGACTCAGCAGCAGAGGTTTGGGCAGCACCTGCAGCAGCAGAAGGGACCTCAGGGGAAGGTCTATAGCCTAGCCCTTGAGCCGGAGCCGGAGCAGGTTTCGGAGCCAGATTACTTAGCAGACGTCATTACAGGTCATGTTTATTTGCATACTTTTCTAGCTCTATGTTTGTTTGATTCTGGTGCATCTCATAGCTTTCTATCATTCGAGTTTATGCAAGAACATTATTTAGTATCTACACCTACTGCGGAGATTAGTAGAGTAATGACGGGAGGAGGACCAGTGCCTATTAGAGCTAGCTATAGATGCTCTATTATGATAGCCGGGAGAGAGTTCGAGGGGCGATTCTTTGTGATGCCACTCCCCGATTATGATATCATATTGGGGATGGACTGGCTTAGCTATGCCCATGCATCTATAGACTGTCATGAGGGTAGTATTTTGTTCAGTCCCCCAGGCACAGCACCATTCAGAGTCAGGAGGACAGGACCGGAGATCAGCCTAGAGCCGAACTGTTGTGCGACAGTCGGGGATGCAGCACCGCCACACCCTATCATTAGGGAGTTTATGGATGTATTCCCAGAGGATCTTCCAGGACTTCCGCCTGACAGAGATGTGGAGTTCACTATAGATTTAGTGCCGGGTTCATCACCAGTATCCCGGGCTTGCTATAGAGTGAATCCCAAGGAGGCCATAGAGATGAAAGAGCAGATTGATGACCTGTTGAAAAAGGGTTTCATCCGATCCAGTGCTTCTCCATGGGAAGCGCCAGTGCTCTTTGTGCCAAAGAAGGATGGTACAATCCGGTTATGTATTGACTACCGGGCCTTGAATGCTATCACCATCAAGAACAAATATCCTCTGCCCAGGATAGATGATTTGTTCGACCAGTTGAGCGGGGCGAAGGTATTTTCCAGGATAGATTTGAGATCCGGGTACCACCAGGTGAAGGTTAGGCCAGCAGACATCCAGAAGATGGCGTTCAACACGAAGTACGGACAGTACGAGTTTCTGGTGATGCTATTTGGTCTTACAAATGCGCCAGCTGTCTTTATGAACTTGATGAATAAGATATTTCACCAGTATCTGGATAAGTTCGTCGTAGTATTTATCGACGATATCCTGATATACTCGAAGACGCCAGAGGAGCATGCAGAGCACTTGCGGATAGTTTTGGGAATTCTGAGGCAGGAGAGATTGTTTGCCAAATTGCCGAAGTGCGAGTTCTTTTTAGACCGAGTGGAGTTTCTCGGCCATGTAGTCACTGGAGATGGAATCTCGGTGGATCCCAGGAAGATTACTGCAGTTGAGACGTGGAAGGCTCTGACGTCAGTTTCAGAGATCAGGAGTTTTCTGGGTTTAGCAGGCTATTATAGAAAGTTCGTCCAGGACTTTGCTAGGATAGCTGAACCCATGACGAAGCTGATGCGGAAGGACGCAGAGTACATTTGGTCAGAGGACTGCCAGACAGCATTTGAGGAGCTGAAGAGGAGGCTGACGACCGCTCCAGTTCTGACTTTACCTTCAGGTTCTGGAGGTTTCACCATATACAGTGATGCTTCTGGGAAGGGGCTAGGATGTGTTCTACAGCAGCACGGGAAAGTAATTACTTATGCATCTAGGCAATTGCGGACTCATGAGAGGAATTATCCTACCCATGACCTAGAGTTAGCTGCGGTGATCTTTGCACTCAAGTTATGGAAACATTACTTATACGGAGAGCGTGTGGAAATCTTTACTGACCACAAAAGCTTGAAGTATGTGTTCACGCAGAAAGAGCTGAACATGAGGCAAAGACGATGGTTGGAGTTGATGAAGAACTTCGACATTGATTTACAGTATCACCCCGGGAAGGTAAATGTGGTGGCGGATGCGCTGAGCAGGCATCCGATGGCATGGTACCTGATGATTGATCGGCATTTGCGGGAGGATCTGGAGAAGCTCGGTATCGAGCTAGTTCGGCCAGGATCAGTGATACAGATGATGGCGCTTGACATTCAGTCAGGTTTGATGGAGCAGATCCGGGAGGCACAGTCTACAGATGAGAGCCTTCGCAGACTTCGACCCCAGGCATTAGCTGGATTGCTGGATGACTTCACTATAGCAGAGGATGGATCCCTGAGGCATGGCAGCCGATTGTGCGTGTCGAAGGGAGAGCTAGTAGAGGCAGTTTTGCAGGAGGCACACCGATCGAGATATTCTATTCATCCTGGTGCTAACAAGATGTACTGTGACTTGCGGGAACATCTTTGGTGGCACGAGATGAAGAGGGATGTATCACGTTTCATTTCGAGATGTCTAGTTTGCCAGCAGGTCAAGGCAGAGCGCCAGAGGCCAGCTGGATTGTTGCAGCCGTTATCCATTCCCGAGTGGAAGTGGGAACATATTACGATGGACTTCGTTTCAGGGCTTCCTCGTTCCCAAGGAGGGAAGGATGCCATCTGGGTCATCGTAGACAGGCTGACGAAGTGTGCGCACTTCATACCTTTCAAGGTGGGGCTTTCCACCGAGAAGTTGGTGGAGCTATACATGCAGCAAATAGTTCGCCTACACGGAGTGCCGGTGAGCATCGTATCAGACAGAGACAGCAGATTCACATCCCACTACTGGAGGAGCTTGCAGGAGGAGTTGGGCAGTAGGCTCAAGTTCAGTACGGCGTACCACCCGCAGACAGATGGGCAGTCCGAGAGGACGATACAGACACTGGAGGATATGCTGAGGACCTGCGTGCTGGACTTCGGAGGATCATGGAAGAGCCATCTGCACTTGGTAGAGTTTTCATACAACAACAGCTACCAGGCCAGTATTGGTATGTCTCCTTTCGAGACGCTATATGGACGACGATGCCGCACACCGCTCTTTTGGGATGATGTCGGAGACAGAGTTATGCTTGGGCCAGAGATGATCACGGATGCAGCAGAGAAAGTCGGGATGATCAGAGACAGGCTCAGAGTAGCTCAGGATAGGCAGAAACACTGGGCTGGTGCTAGTCGCAGACCGTTGGAGTTCGCAGACGGTGATATGGTGCTAGTGAAGATATCACCTACTAGAGGGACGATCCGGTTCGGACGAGGAGGGAAGCTGAGCCCCAGATACATCAGGCCATTCGAGATACTTGGCAGGATCGGAGAGGTAGCTTACAGGGTTGCACTTCCATCCAACCTAGCAGGACTTCACGACGTCTTTCACGTATCTCAGCTGAGGAGATATGTTCCAGACCCCAGTCATGTGCTAGATCATTCAGAGTTGGAGGTCGGACCGAGCCTTACAGTTTCTGAGCAGCCAGTGGAGATATTAGACCGAAGAGAGAAGAGGCTGAGGAACAAGATTATACCCCTAGTGCGAGTAGCTTGGAGCCGTCACTCCCCAGGTGAATCTACTTGGGAGAGGGAGTCGGACATGAGGGAGAGATACCCTTACTTGTTCGATCCAACCGCTGCGAGGGAACCACCCGTTCCCGCTTGATACCTTAGAGGTTAGTTTCGATCGCAGCCTTAGTCATTTTGTTGCATTACTTGCTATGTTAGAATATTGTCGGGTCTTCAATCCTTGTGAATTTCGAGGACGAAATTTTTCAAGAAGGGAAGACTTGTAAGTCCCTGATTTTCAAATTCATTTTTAATTAGTGTTAATTAATTTTTTTATGTCATTTATAGCCTTAACTAATTATTAGGAATTTTTAGGAATTTTTCTAGAATTTTTAAATAATTTTAAATGAGTTTTAATACTAAAAATATTAATATATAATTTTCTAAATTGTTTAAATATAATTTTGTAATTTATTGAATTGTTTTAATTATAGTTTGTAATAATTAGAATTGATTGTATATCAGTTTGTAATAAATGGTTTGTTTTTAAATAAGGAATGCAAATTATATTTGCATTTATTATCTGTTGGGGGCCTAGTGTAATAATCCTAAAACCTAAGGACCTAAGTGCAAAACCCTAACCCCCTCCGACCGAACTCACTCTCTCTCCTCTGACTCTCACCCACCCCCGACGACTGCCCCGACCGCCACGACCGGCTGCCCCCGCCATTCCCGGCTGCCCCGACCGCCTCGAACACCCTATTTAAACCCTCCTTCGACCCCCAGACCAAAACCCTAGACCTAAACACCCCCACGACCGACCACCGCCCTATCCTTCCCCGAAAACCCTAGCCGAAGCCCTAGCTCCGGCGACACACCACCACCGCCTCACCACTCGTCGTCGACGGTCGCCACCACCGCCATCCGCTTCGCCACGACGAGACGACCGCAGCGCCACTGGAGCGCCGCCGTCCCGACGCCTTCTCCGCCGTCGAGCACTCGAAACCCCCCCTCCCGATCAACCGGACACGTGAGTGGCAGTGTTCCCTTGTGTCGTACGTGTCTCGTGTTGGATCGGAAGTGTTCGCCGTGTCCTGGCGAACACGAACGTAGACAAGGACACGTGAGACTCGTGTCGTACGTATCGTGCTAAGCGAGGACACGTTGATACCTGTGTCCTTAACTGTCAGGACACAGGACAGTTTTATATTTTTTTTATGTATAAAACCAACCTAAACTAAATAAAATGAACAAAACCCTAACTCTAACAAACCCAGCGGGCTGACCCCCTGGCCAGCCCAACCCGACCTAAACCCCCCCCCCCCCGCTCTGTTGGCTCGGGTTCGAGCCCTGCCACTGCTGTCTTTGTTTCCCTTTTTCTTTTTCTTTTCCTTTTTCTTTTTCTTTTATATATTTATATATATATGTATATACATATATTTGTATATATATATGTATTAATATATATACTATATTTATGTATATATATTTGCTGTTTTTTATATATATATATATACTTCATTATTTTATGTATGTATATATATATATATATATATATGTATGTATTATGTATACATATATATTTATGTATATATATATATTTTCTTGTGTATATATATTATTATATATATACTATTATATGTATATGTATACATTATTCTTGTATATATATATATATTATATAGTTGAGTATTTTCTTATATATATATATATATATATATATATATATATATATATATATTATATATATATATATATATATATATATATATATATATATATATATATATATATATGTAATTTTTACATATATATATCCATTATGTAAATATCCCTATAATTATATATATATATATATATATATATTATTTTATATATGTATATTACTTAGCTTAGTGTAAATTATCTTTATAAAATAATATTCATACTTTTATAGTTACTATGTAAAATTTACCTTATTAAAATAATAATATTTATTTTGACTATTACCAAATTGTATTTTTATTGTATTTAAATTACTGCAACCATTTGGTGTCCAAGCCTAGCATGGGTATTTGGGCCCAAATGTGTTTTCATACATTCAAGACCTATACAAGTCATATTGAACTTGATTCATGGCCTTGGTTCCTGTATTTGAACTTTGGTTCAAATTATATACATGGACAAAATCGCAGATAATTAATTATTGTGTGCAATGCTGTTTTTGATTTTCTAAAAATACTTAAAGTACTGCTAAAATTATGGAAAAATAGTTTTTAGATACTATGTTAAGTTAGCTAATTTAGTATAATTTTTGTAGTATTTAAATTTCTGTTTTGCCACTAATTTGGCATATGAAACCAAAACTTATTTTCTGTATACTTAGGAAACCTGATTTTTATTAAATACTTGTACTGGTTAATAAATTCCAGAAAAATTATAATAAATTTCTATGATTAACAAGGATCACCTTGGTACTTTACTTTAAGAAAAACTAGGCTTTTTGTCTACTTCAAAATTGTTAGAACACAATGGTCTTTTGATTTATTTATTGATTAATTACGACTTGTAGCTTTTTGTGTTATTTGGAGTTTTAGCCGTGTTGAACCCCATCCCTCACTAGTGTAAGACCCTAGAAAGTTAGTTAACATAGTGTGTCACCCCACATTGGTCTCCTATGCCAAAATTATTATTTTGGCTAGGTGCCCAATCACAAGTCGTGTTTCACCAATTAGTGTCCTAGTGTTTTAGCTTAGTGTAAAAACTAAGTTGTTGTATTTACTTCTACAGTGACGAGCTACCAGACATCCATAGCATTGTTATCGCAGCTTGTTTTGTTTTGCTTTGCTAGAGGCAAGTACTTTCTACGAACTTTACATATTGTCACATAAAATGAACTGCAAACCCCACCATGTTAAATGCTGATCCTTGGGGTAGCAAGTTAGATCTCTACATGTTGTACTTTCAGTTACTACCATGCTTAGAACAGTCTTGATTGTATCTCTCACATGATTAGAATATGGGTTATAGGAAAACTGTTAGTAGCGTACGTGATCATGCCCCCTTACTCGTACGTACGTACCGAGCAAGGTTGACATTTTATGTATACCTTGTCGTAGGCGCACCAGCTGTATTTGTACGTATGTACATCTATCGCTTGTTTTTACTTGTACGTATGTACATTTTATTTACATTGTGCCTCAGTACATTGTACATCTATTGACCGATCACGTACCTGCTACAGTTTTAAACATTACATATACATCTGTCTCTATGACATATGTGTCCTTGCCATGATAGACTGTGTGATGCCATGCTTTCCTGTTATTCCTCTCGTGTTCATTTCCATGTTTCATATGCTAGTTTGTTAGATTCAGTACTTGCTCCCGTCCTGACAGGATAACGTTGTAGGTGTCCTTACTGAGGAGGAGTTACTCTGCAACACATATTATGGGGTTACTGCCGAGGACCCAGCTCTGCTTTACGAGGATGTTCCAGCGGGGAACCTCGCCTAGTTGTCTTTTGTTTACTTAGACTTTTGAGAGTGGACATGTATTAGACTATATCTTTTTGTAACTGGACATGTATCCAGTTTTACTTTGCAGTTCACTTGTACTTGGACATTTTACTATATACGACGACTTTTGTGTTTGGAGCATTTATGATTCTTCTTCACTTATAGAACTGTTAGCATATTTAGTCTTATCATGTTGTCTTTAGAATAGCTTACTACGTTTTATCTCAACGTAGGCTGGGCATGCCTCGGCCTGGCCCAACAACTTGGGTAGCGGGTCGTGACACTTCCTGCTGGATGGAGTACCTTCTATGCAAGGATGCTCAGAAAGAAGCTAGACATTAGCTTGGGAGATCTACTTCAAGAGATCCATGTTGAGGATGAGATGCGTTCCCAACAGAAGATGGACACTCTGTCCAAACAGTTGGCTAAGGCCAATCTAGTGCAGACGAGAGATCCCAAGGGGAAGCAGGCGGCTTCTCACAAGAAGAAGGACTTCACCAATCTAAAAGTGAAGGATCCTTCATTCAAGCAACAGAAGTCCAAGTCCCAAGTGACTTGTTTCAATTGTGGCAAGAAAGGCCACTACAAGAGTGAATGCAGATCCAAGCCTAAACAATCAGATAAAGGTGAGCCTAGTAAGGTTTCATTGGTGTCTAACATTATTGCTATGATCGCACAGGTCACAACTGTGGGGGTTGACTCTGACTGGTGGATAGATACTGGTGTGACTTGCCATATATGTTCTGGTAAGGAATGGTTCGTCACGTACCAGCCGATATCTGAGAAGGTTGTCATGGCGAACCAGGCCCAAGCTGAAGTTCTGGGGATCGGGACTGTGGAGCTGAAACTCACTTTTGGGAACACTCTGACGCTTCAAGGTGTGAAGCATGTTTCGGTGATTGCCAAGAACCTGGTCACTGGGAGCCTGCTCTGCAATGTCGGCTTAAGGATGGACATCAATGCTGGTCAGATGGTGATGTCCAAGAAGGGAACATACTTCGGGAAGGCTTATCAAATCGAAGGAATGTTTAAAATTCAGCTTGTCAACCAGTTTGATGACATTAATGCAGTTGCATTTTCTGATTATTCTCTTGAGTTGTGGCTAGGACATGTTCATTGTAAAAGAATTAACAAAATATCTAGTCTAGGATTTATCTCCAAATGTGGGGGTAAGGTGGAGAAGTGTGAAGTATGTGCTCAGACAAAGATCACAAGGAAACCCTTTCATCGGATCAATCGAAGCACAGATCTTCTGGAGTTAGTACACTCCGATATCTGTGACTTCAAACATTTCTCCACGAAGGCCGGGATGAAGTATTTCATAACCTTTATCGAGGACTTCTCAAAATACACGTTCGTCTACTTGCTCAAGACTAAAGACGAAGCTTTCGAGAAGTTCAGAGAGTTCAGGGCCGAAGCTGAACGGCAGACTGGACAACAACTCAAGAGGTTGAGAAGTGATCGAGGTGGGGAGTACAGGTCTCATGACTTCGTATCATTCTGCAAATAACATGGAATCATATGCGAGACTACTGCTCCATATTCTCCTCAATCCAACGGAGTAGCAGAGAGGAAGAATCGAACATTAACAGAAATGATGAATTCAATGCTGCTTACTGCAGGTCTTCCAAAATTCTACTAGAAAGAAGCTGCATTAATGGCCACTTTTATTCTGAAAAGAGTGCCATATGCAACTTCGGACGTAACTCCTCATGAACTCTGGTTCAAAGTCAAACCAAACTTGAATGTCATTCGAGTGTGGGGGTGTCTGGCGTATGTGAAGCTTCCAGATCTGAAGATTCAGAAGCTGGGGACAAGGACTACGAAGGCGATCTTCTTGGGGTATGCCGAGAAGAGTGATGCTCGGAGATGTCTTGATATTGAGTCAAATCATATCATCGAATCTCGCGATGCTGAATACTTTGAAGACAAGTTTGCAAAAGACAAAAAATATTGTTCTTTTGGACATTCCGAAAAATGATGTAGGTGCAAATGAGACTGAAATCTCATATGGGCCAGTAGTCCAAGAAGAAGCTGTTGTTGATGAAACAACTCTTGTACCAGAACTCGCAGAGCCGTCAGCAAAGCGAGCGAGGAGACCTAAAGACTTCGGAGATGACTTTGTCACCTATCATGTGGAAGCAGATCCGCTTACCTATGATGAGGCGATGAAGACCAGAGATGCTATCTTCTGGAAGGAGGCAGTGAATGACGAGTTTGACTCTATCACTTCCAATAACACATGGGTGTTGGTAGATCTACCTGAAGGAGAAAAGCCCATCGGATGTAAATGGATCTTCAAGAAGAAGATGAAGGCAGATGGAACTATTGACAAGTTCAAGGCCAGGCTGGTAGCCAAGGGATTTTCTCAGAAACAGGGGATAGACTACTTTGACACGTATGCTCCAGTAGCTCGGATGACCACCATCAGGATGTTAATCGCTCTAGCAGCCATACATAAGTTGGTGATACATCAGATGGATGTAAAGACAGCATTCCTAAATGGAAAACTGATCGGAGAGATTTACATGCAACAGTCAGATGGATTTGTCATCAAAGGTCTTGAAGACAAAGTCTGCAAGTTGGTAAAATCATTGTATGGTTTGAAGCAAGCTCCCAAGATGTGGCATGAGAAGTTTGACAAAGTTATTAGGTCAAACGGCTACAGAGTCAGCGAGACGGACAAATGTGTTTACACAAAGTTCGCTGATGGAAGAGGAGTCATCGTTTGTCTGTACGTGGACGACATGCTAATCCTAGGGACGGATATAGGATGTGTCACGGAGACAAAGAAGTTCCTCTCAACCAAGTTTTAGTATGAAGGACTTGGGGATGCAGATGTCATCTTGGACATAAAGATCATCCGGACAGACAGGAGTAGCGCTGTTACAATCTCACTACATTGAGAAGATGCTCACACGCTATGGGTATAAGGATCTTCCAGGGATCGATACGCCATATAGGTGTGATAGAAACTGAAGCCAAACTCGAAGGAAAGCGTCAGGCAGCTGGAGTATTCTAGCATTATCGAAAGTTTGATGTTCGCCAACTACTGCCACAAGGCCTGACATAGCCTTCGCCGTGGGAATGCTGAGTCGGTTCACAAGCAACCAGGGGAGTATGGAAAGCTGTGAAGGGGTGATGAGAATCTCAAGAAGACTCAGACATATGCCTGCACTAAACGGGTATCCGAAGTAGTGGAGGCTTCAGTGATGCTAGCTGGTTTCAGAGGTGGGAAAGCGAAGATCCACAGGTGGATATGTCTTTTCCTTGGGTGAGAGCTGCTATATCGTGGAAGTCGAAGAAGCAGACTATACTCTCTCGTTCCTCCAAATCTGAATTTATGCATGAACTGCAGCAGATGAAGCAAAATGGCTTCGGGAGCTCATGTATGATATTCCAGTGGTTGGGGCTCAGATACCGGTGATACCGATAATTGTGACAACCAGGCGACTGCGGCGGTTGGTGGCATCAAATGACCTCTTCAACGGAAAAAGAGGACTGTGCGATTGAAGCACATGAGTACAACGATCTTATCAAAAGAGGTGTAATTGCAGTGATTGATGTTCAGAGTCAGGAGAACCTGGCAGATCCGTTCACAAGGGCCTCAAGCGCCAGTTGGTCGATGTCACCCTCACTTTTCCCCAGTTTAGGGGTAAAATGGTAATTTTTCATTTTATAATATTTTGGGAATTTTTATTTCATGATATTATTATTTAATTATTATAGGAGTCGGGTTCGAATTTTTATCGCATTCCGAGTTAATTCGGGACCCTGGTGAATTTCGACTTGAGCCGTAATTAGCATGATAGCTAACCATGGCCCACCCACTAAACTTTAGGGTTTAGGAGTTTGGACTAGTCCCCCATGATAAAAGTTTAATTATGATTTTTATTTATTTTTAGCAACTTCCTAAACCTATTTTGGATTTAATTAGCATTTAGGCTTGGGAGGGCAAACTTGTAAATACAAGTGCCCCTAACCCACCATGCTTGGCCGGCCATGAAGGAGAGACCCCTCCATCTTTCTCTCCACTAAGCAACTCTCTCTCTCTCTTTCAAAGTTCATTTCTTTCAAGTCTTTCTTTCTTCCTCCAAACCAAAATCCATTTTAGTATACTTTTAATTCCCATTTATTACTCATTGCATTCATTTTCCTCACAATAAATGGAGAGGAGCTCATTCTCCACCATTTGCCACAAATTTGTAGGATTTTCCTAGAAAATAGGTTAAGGATTTATTATGGTTTAATCCTTTTT
>JANAVB010005388.1:0-36159 GCA_029216955.1 Iris pallida | reverse complement strand
TAAATAAATTAGGTATATTTAAGTTATATATATTAACAAAAAAGTGCAAATAAATCGAATAAAAAAAATCGAACCAATTTAATTTGGTTCGGTTTGATTTGGTTATTGGCCAATTCGGATCGGTTTTGGTTTTGCTTATTCGATTTGGTCGTTTTGAACCGAATTAACCGAATGCTCAACCCTAGCTCGACATGTCCCCTCCTCCCTCCGCTGGTCGGCCACCCTCCCATCTCCTCTAGTCGGCCCCGCTTGACAAGTCCCCACCATCGGAGAGAGGGGGGGAGGGGTAAAATTGTATTTTTAGACGTATTTAATGTTGAAGACATGGGTGCAAACTAAGCAAAAAATTAAATGTGAATTTTTTTTTAAAATGGATCTTCAAATGCAAAAACACAAATCTAAGGAGGGTTTATTTGCACTTTACCCAAAGATTGGGGGGTAACTAATTAAAAAAATTGGGGGGGAAGTAGAAATAGGATTAGCAATTGGGGGGGTAAATACAAATAACTCTTAATTAAAATGCAGTAGTTTTTGCTCATGTACAGAGAAGTTATATATTCCATTTTCCTCCTTGACTGGTGAAATATACCACTACTCAAATTTCCAAAATAGACCTAGTTTGTTATTGCAATGCTAATATTCATAGTATATATATAGCTTCATAGAGAATTTTAGTGCAGAACTTCAGAAGGTAATTTAATTCTGTATGTTTGCAACATTATTTTCGTCCTCTTGAGATTATTATATATATAATATGTTCAGAATTTAAGTGCAAAACTGTGAAAGGTAATACAATTCTGTAGATGTATAATAATTGTGCAGTTTCACCTAATTGTAAGCTTGACATCATCTAGTCCTGATGACTTGAACTATATGCTTGTGTATAGAACAACAAAAACCCTTTATCCCGAAATAACTTGGTCGCGTATTTGGATCCTTTTGTGTTTGCTCTCCTAAGGCCCAATTTATCTTTAACAGTAGCAACTACCGTATCCTTGTTTAAATCTCTATCCATCTTTGTTTTGTACTATCCCTGCCACCTAGTTCTAGCAGCTTTAACTAATATGTTCTCTCTCTCTTAACTATTCTCTGTCACAGATGTCCAAATTGCCTCAAACAATGTTATCTAATCCATCCTCATTCCTTTATTACATGCATCCTTTCGGAAATTCGGTTACTTCATGCATCCTTTCGGAAATTCGGTTTATTTCAATTTATCTTCTTGCAACCTTTCCCTTCAACTTCTCTGTATAACTGTATGGCTATCACTGTGTTTAAAAATTCATGTAAACATTTGTAATGACTCTGCTTAGATGCTTACCTTTTTTTTCTTCTCCTTTTAATGCATAACCTTCTTAAATTATTTATTTAATTTAATGCATATAACCTTCTTAAATTATTTATTTAATGAGAAATTTTGAGTTGCACCCCACAATATTTAACTATATTCAAGGTGCACCCCACTGTTTATCATAATGTACAATACCCCCACTTCCGTAAAAAATAACGGTCAACTCCATTGACCGTTAATTTTTGACCGAAATGCCCCTTCTATTTTTCCAAGCTGGCGAGAGGGAACTGGTAATAATGGTGATTTGCTAGGGGTATTTCGGTCAAAATTAATGGTCAACAGAGTTGACCATTAGTTTTTGACGAAAGTGGGAGATATTGTACATATGGTAAAACAGTAGGGTGCACCTTGAATATGGTTAAATATTGTGGGGTGCAACTCAAAATTTCTCTTTATTTAACTATGTTATGTCATTTTTTATTTGAGATACTTTATATTAGAATTTAACCTTCTCCTTTTTCCTCGGGCAGGTTCCTTGTATTACATTTGTGTCACCACATGTATTATACAAAGCCAGCATGCTGTTCGGTCCCTGCTATTCTAGCTCCTGTTCCATTCAATATGATTTTGAATAATTTTTATGTCAATTTTCAGTCGTTTTTAAAATATAACTTGTCTTGTGGCCTTTTGATTTGTTCTTATTTTCTTGCTAGCCCCAAGAGACTTCCATAATGCTAGTGCAGTGTCAGTCACTGCCTAAATACATTAATTCGACATTATCCGAATGATTGCACAACATTCTTCCCAATGCTCTTGCATGTCAATGAATGCACCCAACTACCCTCAATTTCATATTCTTACTTTCATGAGCTGCTTCTCTCTTTCCATCAAAGTGTTCAATATGTGGCAGATTTGTGCTCGTTTTGTCTTCGCTCTTTTACTGGAAATTGACTATGACACTACATACCACTGATATATCCTTGTAATCCAGAAATTTGCCATTTTGTTATATTCAGGTTTCAAATGATTGTAGTTTTGGTTCCAGGTTTACATTTACCATGTAACTTTTGTAGGCTATTCCGTGAATTGAACTTGAATTATCAAATCCACTTGCAGGGTTCTTCCTGCTGATGATTGGTTTATTGGCATTGCCGAAGAAACTATAAACAAGATAAGTGGGAAATATGCGATGGCCAACGGAGAGAGAGAACCCCACAGCCCGACCGCCTCAGTATCCGCATGTCCATGTCATCGGTCAGGTCCCAGGGTTCTAGTTTAGTTGTGATATTTCTCTTGAAACAGGTCCTCTGTCATTAGCCTTGGTTTATTTTTTCTTTTTTTTTCTATTCGATCTTCCTTTCTTCGGGGTGTCACATTTTTATCATCATTTTAGGCGCTGTTTGGTCTCTGTCTAGCGTGTCGCTGTAATATATTTTTTGGGGAGTTTGAGTCTGTAAATGATGCATGCTTGTATCACCAGTCCAAACTCCACATTTGTACCATTCTTTCCCCTCTTTTAATCATGGTCTTTTAATAATAATCCTTTTTTTCCATTTTTTTTTTTTTTTTGGTTTTGAGCTGTAAAACTTAATCATCTCAACGTTCTTTATGCATGTATCTATATATTCGTCCCATCTTTTTTTTTTCTTTTCCATTTTGACTTAAAATTTGAGTTTCTGTTCTGTAAAGTAAGTCGACTAATGATGCTTCGAAGGAGGTGCGTGGATGAAAATTAAGTGCTCTCTGATTACTGACCAACTGTACATTGCAATTGTCAATATATCTGACCTACTTCATGTTATTGGATCGACAACAGTGCATTGCTCAAAGGATGGTATGCTGAGCCGTTTCTGATACTATAAAGATCCTGTACAAATACTAAAAAATGGTTAATTTTTTTATCACTCTAATGTTTTTTCTTACATTTTGACATTTTAAGGATGTTACTGCACAGTTTCTAAAAAGATAATTTATTCGTGCCTCCAAATGTCCCTCCAAAATCTTTCTTACGTGGCAGCTACCAATCTCTCTCCTTATATGGCAGCTGCTAGCTGCCACGTTAGTTGACATGGCAAATTCTAACCAAAAAAATAATTATCCAATTTTTTAATGTTTATATGAACATTAATATTAATTTTAATTCAAATGTTAATGTTAATATTAACGTAATGTTAATATTAATGTTAACCTCTAATCTTAATTTAATTTTAATTAATACTAATTTTAATGTTAAAAATTAATATTAATTTTAAAATATGTCTATCAGCTAGCATGTAAGCTGTCACATAAGGAAGAATATTTTGGAGGAATATTTTAGAGGGATAAATTGCATTTTTTTTCTTCTAAAAATTAGGAAAGTCTAAATCTAGAAATAGGGATTTCACACTAATAATTAACATGGAGGTTAAAAATTTGGAGACCTTTCGGGTTTTACGGTCGTGTGCAATCGTCAGGGCCGGCCCTGCGGTTTGGGTTGCCTTAGCCAAGAGCTAATTTTTGTTGCCCTTTACCCTTATTGAAATATAAATGTTTAATTTGGATTTTTGTTGGACCGGTCCTAAGAAAACTAAATGGCCTGGGGGGTTGCCCTATGGAGGGGGGTTGCCCAAGCCCGAAGTCTTGTCAGGCTTACCCCAGGGCCGGCCCTGGCAATCGTACCGTTTTTCTCAGAAAGGCTTGATGGTATGACTATGGGTCTGTAACATTTGATCCTTCTATTGTGGAAATATCTACGTATATGGAAAATCAAGATTAATTCAGGTTGAGAAACGAATTTTCATCATAGCTATGATTTTCTTCAAGACGTGGTATACAATTTTAAGCAGGCATGTGGCTGTTTATTGCTCAAGGCTTTCAAAGTTTGATTCATGGCAAACTAACAGGAATCCTGTTGGCTTCATATTGATATATGAATGTCAAATAAGTAAAAACTTAAGAGTAGCAAATCTCAATCATACACTCTGATTTACAAAATATTTTGAAATATCATTCACAATAGCTAATGTTCTGAAGCAAATATTTGTCACTTCCACCACAACACACACACACACACACACACACACACACACACGCACGCACGCACACACAAATTTTGGCATCATTTTTTATTTTGAAGACGAAATAGTAGAAGACTTAGGCCTCGTTTGGTACACTGTAATAATCGCAATCGTAATATAATCAAATAAAAAATAATATATATTTTATTCAATTATATTGCGATTACGATATTTACAGTGTACCAAATGAGGCCTTAATCAAAGATGTACTTCATAAAAGTTAAGACTTCATGATATACATATGAGCAATGGATTGGAAAATAGAGAGTAATAGTAGTAATGACTCTAATGAGCAGCTTCGCTCAAGCAATCAACTCAACTTCATTATTGTCGAGTAATTACATACATTTCTTGATTGTCTTTTGTTAGTTTGTTTCGTTTGTATTTTTTGAAGATCCATAAATTCCATAACTTCCTGCAAAAATACAAATAAGCATTTTCTTTGTTTCCCTAGACAAAATAAATTGTATATATGTTGGGTTTTGGTCTTTTTCATTGGAATTTTAGTCCCACATCGGCTAGACCAAAGGAGTTGTATCTCTATATATTAGCTATGCTATTTTAGAGATGCACATGTGGTGTGGAGGTGCACATGGGTGGTGACATGTGAGATTATTTTCTAATAAAAAAAATGTTAAATAAACAATTGAAAGCATTCATGCTTTTTGCTCTTGGGAAATCGGGACTTAGCGACTCGGACTCGGGCTAATGGGCTTATAAGGCGTAATGTGGCGTTTTGTTGGCGCACTTTGCACTTAGCATCGCCAGGTTGCGCGACCAGGTGCGCGCCCAGTTGCGCGGGTGGCGCAAGTGGCTCAGTGCGCGTTCAACGCGTGGTGTACAAGACGCGTGGGGTGCGCGAGGTGCGCAACTTGCTTCAGATCGTGCCTGTGCATGATCTGAGCGGTTACTGCACGTTCGGAGTGGTTATTACCACGTCCCGAATATTGTGCTAACCGGGCAGTTGCTACTCGGGCCTATAAAAGGTCTCTTCTCTCTCACAAGCAGTACATAGAGCATATACAAAGAGTTACGAAAGTTTACAAGTGTTTCTTAACACAAGTAAATAGAGGCTGTGAGAGAGAAGAGAAGGTGCGTGGCCCAGGTTGCGGGCCCAGGTTGCGCGACCAGGTGCGCGGCCCAGGTTGCACGACCAGGTGCGCGCCCAGTGGCGAGCCCAATGGCGCAACCAGTTGCGCGCACAGGTGCGCGCCAGTTGCGCGGGTGGCGCAAGTGGCTCAGTGCGCGTTCAGCACATGGTGTACAAGGCACGCGGGGTGCGCGAGGTGCGCAACTTGCTTCAGATCGTGCCTGTGCATGACCTGAGCGGTTACTGCACGTTCGGAGTGGTTATTACCACGTCCCGAATGTTGTGCTAACCGGGCAGTTGTTACTCGGGCCTATAAAAGGTCAGAGAGTTACGAAAATTTACAAGTGTTTCTTAACATAAGTAAACAGAGGCTGTGAGAGAGAAGAGAAGCTTTGTACCAGCGTTGCTTTTGCACGGGAGTCCGTGTACGATCCGAGGAGTCAGAAGAGCAGAAGTGTTCCAAAGTTCTCCGACGAACTTGTTGGTTCCTGGAAGCTATTCGTGTGGGGCAAATATAGCTTTGAGCAACGATGATCATTCACCCCAGCAGGATATCTATCCATCAATCGCCAGTCATCTTCTTTGCTGTTGTGGATTACGAAATCTTCTTAGATTCTCGTAATATCATATGTTGCTGTAACGAGATCTTCTTAAATCTTCGTTATACTTGCGCAACCTTCCTCAAAGTGTTGCGTTGGAACATTGTTCTTACAATTGTTTCATATTCTCAGTTTTCCATCAAAAAATTGTGCCCCGGCACTAACAATTCCAAAGCTATATTGCTACGATGGAAAATTTAATGCTTCACTCCTCAATACTGACTTTTATAAGTTAGAAAAGTTTGATGGAGAGCATTATCAAGTCTGGAAGAGGAAGGTTTATCTCACTCTTCAAGTCAGAGACGTTGATCACGTGCTTCTTGAAGAGGAACCTACGGTTCCAGATGTTGGGTCTGCTGCCGCAATCACTGCGGCTACTAAACTTCAGGCCAAGTAAGAGAGAAGGGAGAATAGCATTTGCAGGCTGCTTATCCTGAATGCTATGGAGGATTCCCTAGCAGAATCCTACAGTAGGAAGACTATTGCCAGAGACATATGGGAGTCTCTGGAGAAACTGTACGAAGAAGACAATAACAGGAGCAAGATATTTGTGGTTGAAAAATATCACAAATGGCTCTTTAATGACGAGATGTCCATGCTGCCATAGGTGAAGGAATTCCTGAAGCTGCGACAGAACCTGGAAAACGAGGCAATGCCCCTCCCCGACAAGTTTGTTGTTGGAGGGATTGTCTCAAAGCTCCCCGCTGGGTGGAGTAAGTTCTATGCAAACATTCATAGGAAGAAGCTTGAGATCAGCCTTGAAGATCTCTTGCAGGAAATTTATGTTAAGGACCAGATGCGGGCTCAACTGAAGGTGGACACACTGTCCAAGCAATTGGCTAACGCCAATCTGGTTCATACCAAGGAACCAAGGAGAAAGCAGGCGGCTTCCCACAGTAAGAAGAAGGACCCTGACAATCTGAAAGTCAAGGGAACTTCGTTGAAGCAAAAGAAGCCAAAGTCACATTTGGCTTGTTTCAAGTGTGGCAAGAAGGGCCACTTCAAGAATGAATGCAAAGCAAAGACCAAGCAATCAGAGTAAGGAGAGCCTAGTAAGGTATCTATGATCACTGACGTTGTTGCTATGATTGCACAGGTTGATGCGGTAGGGACTGACTCTGGCTGGTGGGTAGACACTGGAGCCACCTGCCATGTCTAGTCCAGTAAGGAGTAGCTCACCACCTACACACCTACTTCTGAAGTGGTTATGGTGGCGAACCAAGCACAAGCTGAAGTGCTCGGGATTGGAACGGTGGTATTGAAGCTGACTTCTGACAAGTCTCTGACGCTTCAAGGCGTGAAGCACTGTCACGCCCCAGTACCGATATACGGAGACGGACTAGGCCAGCTACTCCATATGAGGTATATAAACGCCATACGGCGATCATGGCTGTCAAGAGACAAGGGGTGCATGCTACAATCAAGTCTCCTATGGTCTCACAAGCATCTAGGTCTCAATCAATCAAACAAGAAGCAGTAAATAATGATCATATAAGATAAGCAGTAAGGCGTCCCCGACGCATTATCAAAATGATCATGAGGATCTAGCTTTATAAGTTAGCTAGCCCAGAGAGTCATAGGTACATAATTGTATTCAGCTGCAGCCTGATTTAATTATAAATTATACAAAGACAAAATATCCAGATTAGCCGGCTAAACAGGTGCCGGTGGCTAAACGCTAGAACATAAGTAAGAAAGATACTAGAGTGGTGGGGAAGAAACCCACTCGAGTCCTCCGCCAGCCATGTTCCTAGTTGCACCATTGACGTCGGAAAGGAAGTTTGGATTCTCAGGCGCTGCTACGAGATCTGGCCAAACAAAACCAGCGGGGTCAGCCCCGAATAGCAAGTACCACAAGGAAGCACAAAAGAGTGAGATAAAACCCAAGCATAAAATAACAATACTAGTAATAATAAAAGCTTCCGGTCGTAACCTCGGTCCACAGCCTGTCCTAGCACGATAGCCCAACCCAACAACCAAATAAGGACATGGGTTGGACCACGCACCATGACAGTCCATGTCCCTCGGCTACTAACGGAAGTTACAAGGCACAGTCAAGTCATTTTTCAAGCGGCCATTCATTCATGCGGCTTTCTATATTTGGTGGAGTTATCCCCGCGATATTGATTAAAAGGAATCCTCAGATCGTGTGTCAACCCAGCAGGGCTAGCCAAACCATAAGACATATAGCACATTGATTATGCATCGATCCCCCGGAGGGCTACCGCGCTAAAACATATAACACATAGCTCGTAGGAGTCGGATATAGCCATCCGCTATAGGCGAGTGAAACCATATTCGGGGCGGCCAACCCGACACGTCAGGACTGGGCCTGGGGTGGCTAGTATGGCACGATCTCGGGATTCTTCCCACCCAATGCATCTACCAAGTTAGTTGCCTAGTTATTCCCTAGGTTATCCTCGGAGTTCACATGTTGTGGTCACATGCTCACTCCCCTATATGTCGTACATTGTACGAGTACCCCAAGAAGGGATCCGTACTGGCTCATAGAGTCATACATATGTACCCCCTTCTTGATGTAATGCAACACACAATACATACCACATTATTGCTACTGACCAATCGCTATGTAAATGCTGAACTCTTGGAGGTACTGACAGGTAAAACATAGGAACACTTAGCACTTAGGATAGCACATCGGTGCTCACATAGATTGTACCTTAGTACACACATAGAATTATCTAGCATACGCATAGGAGTCAGATCAGGAATGAGGACCAAGACACAAGAGAAAATATAACAAGAAGGCACTATGAACTTAGGGTATGAAGTGCTCGTAAGTCATGAAGATTCTTGAAGCCGAGACAAAGATCTACACTTTCATGTTGGAAGTTGGGAGAAATCTGGTCATAATTCAGACAAATAGGGCATAAAACAACCAAAACAGCCAAAATAGGCACTATACGGCACTCCCATATGCGGCTCGGACACTATACAGCACTATGCGGTACTATACGATACTCCATATGCGGCTCGAACACTATACGACACTATGAAGCACTCTTATATGCGGCTCGGATACTATGTGGTATTATGCAGCACTTCCATATGCGGCTCGGACACTATGCGGCACTATGCGCACACCCATATGCGGCTCGAACACTATGCGGTAGTATACGGCACTATGCAGCACTTCCATATGCGGCTCGACACTATGCGACACTATGCGGTACTATAGCAGCACTCCCATATGCGGCTCGGCACTATACGACACTATGCGGTACTCCCATATGCGGCTCGGACACTATACGGCACTATGCAGCACTCCCATATGCGGCTCGAACACTATGCGACACTATACGACATACCCATATACGGTTCGGACACTATGCGGTACTATGCGGTACTATGCAGCACTCCCATATGCCGCTCGGACACTATGCGGTACTATGCGACACACCCATATGCGGCTCAGACACTATGCGACACTATGCAGCACTCACATATGCGGCTCGGATACTATACGGCACACCCATATGCGGCTCGGATACTATGCGGCACTATGCAGCACTTCCATATACGGCTCGACACTATTCATGAAGCACTATTCATCGTCCCTGCCAAAAGCAGGACAGATGACATAGAAAATGTCCAAATATTGTTTTGGCCATAACTTTCTCAAAACAAGTCGAAATCTAACTTTTCAAAGGTCAAAAATGTGTAGAATCAAATTTCCTACAACTTAGGACTATTAGTTTTTGAAAATAACTAAGTTTGATAGATCAAAAATATGTAAATACATAAAACTCTAGTTTTAGAAACTTAGATCTACATAAAACTAGCCATTAGAATCAAAAACTCTAAGAACTAAACTTGTAGAGAATGAAGAGAAGAACAATATAGACAAATAATATCAAAGAAAAAAATCAAGAATGAAAAATGCACAAATCTCCACTTTTGAGCAAGTTGTACTTGTCTAAGGATGGTGGTTGAGGGAAATAAATGTGAGAGTGAATGAGAAGAGAGAGAGTAAGGAAGAGAATATAAATAGGGGTTGGCTTGGCTTAAGAAAACCCTAATCTCTAAACATGTTCTAACCTTTCCACTAATGACATGCTTAAAAGCTACATGCAACCATTAAATAATATTAATAAATTATACACATGCTAAATACGGGATACCATGTACAGAATTCATGAAAGAATACGTATATCAGGATCGGGAAGTGACAAGCACGTACCTGCTATCGCCAAGAACCTGATCTCAGGAGGCCTACTCTGCAACGCAGGCCTTAGGATGGACATCAATGCTGGCCAGATGGTGATGTCTATCAAGAAAACATATTTCGGAAAAGCTTTTTATACCAAAGGAATGTTTAAAATTCAGCTTATAAATCAGTCCAATGTTATTAATGCAATTACTCCTTCTGCTTATACTTTTGAGTTATGACATAATAGACTAGGGCATGTTCATTATAAACGAATAAACAAAATGTCTAGTCTAGGGCTGATCTCCAAGTGTGGGGGTAAGTTAAAGAAATATGAAGTTTGTGCTCAAACAAATATCACAAGGAAATCTTTTCCTCGAGTTAATCGAAGTACAGATCTTCTGGAGTTGGCACACTCTGATATCTGTGACTTCAAACAGTTCTCTACAAAGGTCGGGATGAAGTATTTCATAACCTTCATCGATGACTTCTCTAAGTATGCGTTCGTCTATTTGCTGAAGGCTAAAAACGAAGCATTCGAAAAGTTCAAGGAGTTTAGAGCCGAAGCTGAGAAGCAGACTGGACAACAACTCAAAAGAATAAAAATTGATCGAGGTGGGGAGTACAGGCTCATGAATTCGCATCGTTCTGCAAAGAACATAGAATTGTCAATGAGACTATGGTTCCGTACTCTCCTCAATCAAACGGAGTAGCGGAGAGGAAGAACGGAACGTTAACAGAAATGATTAACTCAATGATGTTGATTGCGGGTCTTCCTAAGTGCTACTGGGGAGAAGCTGCATTGACGGCCACTTTTATTTTAAATAGAGTGCCTTATGCAACTTCAGACGTTACTCCTCATGAACTCTGGTTCAAGGTTAGACCTAACTTGAATGTCATTCGAGTGTGGGGGTGTCTGGCATATGTCAAGCTTCCAGATCTGAAGATTCAGAAGCTTGGGACATGGACTACTAAGACTATCTTCTTGGGGTATGCCGAGAAGAGTGATGCTCGAAGATTTCTTGATATTGAGTCAAATTATATCATTGAATCTCGTGATGCAGAATATTTTGAAGACAAATTTGCAAGGCACAAGAATATTGTTCTTGCGGATGTACTGGAGAACAATGAGAGTGCGCAGGAAACTGAAGTCTTCAATGAAGATGTGGTCCAAGAAGATGTTTGTCACGACCCACACCCGTTTTTTCGGATACGAGACGAGTCCAAGTCCAGCCTACGCCGCAGTGTCGGCGGTAGAACGCTGTCTAATATACACAAGTCACAGAGTCTATAGAACTAACATGACAGTCTAGATCTCATCCACAGAAATATGATACAATCAACTTCAATAAGTACACATGAATAGCAAAGAACTGAATACTGGATAATAATATCAAATGTACTGAAATATTTCCAAGTTATTAAGAATCCAAGTCACGTCTGATGGATACAAATCTACTACCAATGGACGAAAAAGTAAAGACATAAAATAAAATAAATTGAGTCCATACTACACTAAATATCAATGACACCATCAGCTGCAATCGTACCGTGGTGCGGCTCATACACCTGCTCGTCTGCACCTGGATCAACCTCGGCTAAACCTGAAGAGATTATCAGGTCCTCAGAGGACTAGCAAGATACAGGAAGAACAAACCACTATAACATTAAATAATATGCATAAAGGGGATGACAGAAATATGGCACTCTACAGCTAAACAAATACATGACAACGCAACATCAAGGACAGTGTTCAACACTTGGGCTAACAGACATGGGTACCATGACAATCGTAGCTCATCTGAAACTAACGACCAATAAAATAATCACAATCGCATCTCCTCCGAGAATAACGACCAACAGAATATCATAACCGTAGCACGAACTAACGGCCAACAGAATCATCAATACAACCGAAGCTCATCTGAACTACCGGCCAACAGAAACTATCATATAGCCCACATGCCTAGTAAATGTCCTCTATGTCACAAGGAACTATACGGGTGTCCAGTCAAGTCGAATCAAGTCAAGTGCAACTAATAGGTCAAGACATGTCAAGTAAATGTGACTCAGGACAAGACAATACTACCAGGACCTGTACATGGAGTAACAGTGATATACTGGATAAAGTAAATAATGTATGTGCACGTAAATGAAGAAAATATCACTGACATGAAAATAAGAAGCAGGTAATAAAATGTGACAGGAAAGAAACTGCAATACAGAAAAATGCATAAAAATACTGTAGAGTGGTCAAGGTATACTTGCCTGAAACCTTGCACAAATCGTAGTCACAAGTCAAGGATGCGAGAAACGTCGATCTAGAAGCTGCCGATCTATAACATACATCGCACCACGAACCGTACATGAAAACCACAAGTCAATTATAATGTTCTAGTTCTAAATTCATGGAACAATGGCTAGTTGGGTTACTAATCTAATAATAATTAATTCTGAAATAAATTACTTAAAAATATTATTTAACCTAATAATTATCTAAATATAATCTAAACATGTAAGTTTGGTCATCAAAAGTCATGTTTCCAATTTTGGAAACCATAACACACAAATCGAGGCGTGCCATTGACTATATAGTCAAATATCATGAACTCTAGATTTTGAAAGTGCACCTTGGTAGATTTCAGTGCCACAAGTGCGCTGGAATCAACCGTGCCGCAAAATCACGTTTTGGTCAAAAGATATCGCCGTTATGGCTAATCGTGACCAAAACGGTGATCAACCGATCAATTCTGAGTTCAACAGAATAACTAAAATACTAGATGAACGAAATAATTTTTGAAAAAAGTATAAGTCGTAGAGCTCTGTGTTAGCTTTCCGAAACTTCAAACGGTTCATGATTTCAATTTCTAGTTCTCCCGGAATCTCGAAAACACCGAAATGTGTCAAATTTCGGACAACTAGCACTCTACGAATTTTTCAGAAATTTAGGTTCAGAAATTACAAAAATAAATTACATATTCAGAAACTATACCTCAATACGCTTCCAAAAAAAAATTGCGCGCAAAAAGCACGTCGGGGTTGGCAGAAATCGGTTCGGGAAATCGGAAATCCTAGATGAGTTCTCCCACAAAAGGCTGCTGGAATTTAATTAGGGTGGGCGAATATATATATATATATATATATATATATATATATATATATATATATATGAGAGAGAGAGAAGCGGTCACTGTAGCAGTTGGCGCCGACAGGTGGGCCCCCCCGTGTGGATTTCTGGATAATTATTTATTTAATTCAAAAAATCATTTAAAATTATTTTAAGTCCAAATAAATCAAAATAAATTGCAAAAAAATTCAAAATAATTTTAGAAAATATTTCTAAGTGTCTAGAATATAAATAAAATATTTAACATAAAATATTATCGTGTGACCTCGCAGTAAATTCCAAAAACCTATAAATTATAAATTCTATATGTTTTAATTATATAAAAATTCCCAAAAATTTTGAAAAAAAATCCAAAAAAATCTAAAATATTCTAGAAAATATTTTTAGTCATTTAGAGCCCAAATAAAAATATTTGGTCCAGAAATACCCCTGTATGACCTTACAGTAAATCCTGAAAGTCCTTAAAAATAATAAAATATTAAATATTAAATACCTAAAAATATCCAAAAATTGTAGGAAAATATAAAATAGCTAAATAATACATATATAAGCTATCTAGAGGTCATATGACCTTAATATGGTCATAGCCCACCTACAAGCTTTGACATGACTCACAATGACCATAAAATTAATCATAAACAAATAAAATTAAAAAAAATTAAAAATTTGGAAAGTGGGCTTACAATGTTGTTGTTGAAACAATGATTGAACCAGAACAAGCTGAACCGTCAGCTAAGCGTGTGAGGAGGCCGAAGGACTTCGAAAGTGACTTTGTCACCTATCATGTGGAAGCAGATCCGCTTACCTATGATAAGGCGATAAAGACCAGAGACGCGATTTTCTGGAAGGAGATGATTGACAATGAAATTGATTCCATCACCTCAAATAACACTTGGGTGTTGGTTGATCTTCCTGAAGGAGCGAAATCCATCGGATGCAAATGGATCTTCAAGAAGAAGATGAAAGAAGACGGAACTATTGACAAGTTCATGGCTAGGTTGGTAGCCAAGGGATTTTCTCAGAAGCATAGGATTGACTACTTTGACACGTATGCTCCAGTAGCCCGGATGACCACCATCAGAATGTTGATTGCTCTCGCAGCAATACATAAGATGGTGATACATCAGATGTATGTGAAAACAGCTTTCCTAAATGGCTAACTGACCGAAGAGATTTACATGCAACAGCCAGAGGGATTTGTCGTCAAGGGTCTTGAAGACAAAGTCTGTAAGTTGGTAAAATCTTTGTACGATCTTAAACAGGCTCCCAAGATGTGGCATGAGAAATTTGAAAAAGTTATAAGGTCAAATGGCTACATGGTCAGCGAGACGGACAAGTGTGTTTACACGAAGTTTGCTGATGGAAGAAGTGTGATCGTTTGTCTGTACGTGAACGACATGCTTATCCTAGGTACGGATATGGGTTATGTCACGGAGACAAAGAAATTTATCTCGAGCAAGTTCAGTATGAAGGACTTGGGGGAAGCTGATGTGATCTTAGGAATCAAGATCATCCGGACAGACACTGGACTAGCGCTGTCACAGTCTCATTATATTGAGAAAATGGTCACTCGTTATGGGTATCGGGATCTTTCAGGGATCGATACGCCGTAAAGGTATGATCTGAAACTGAAGCCTAATTCAGGGAAAAGCGTCAGGCAGCTGGAGTATGCAAGCATAATCGGGAGTTTGATGTATGCTACTACTGCCACATGGCCTGACATAACTTTTGCCGTGGGAATGCTGAGTCGTTTCACGAGCAACCCAGGTGTTGAACACTAGAAAGCTGTGAAACGGGTTATGAGATATCTCAAAAAGACTCAGACATATGCACTGTACTACAGCGGCGATCCGCCAGCAGTGGAAGGCTTCAGTGATGCCAGCTGGTGCTCAGAGGTGGAGAGCGAGAGGTCCACAGGTGGATTCATTTTCACAATAGGTGGAGCTACTATATCGTGGAAGTCGAAGAAGCAGACTATGCTCTTGTCACGCCCTATAACCAGAATACTGTAGAGCGGAAGACGGACACAGCCAGCTACGTACTTTAAAGTGAATCCTACCTCGCAATACGGTCACGGCTGTCTAGATGCATGAGGGTTTACTATAAGCCATCAATCTTTTAAGGTCAAGAACAAGTCTAGTGTCTCAATCTCAAGCAAGCAAGTAATTGGAACAAGATGTTAGATCGTCAGATAATCCATAGTAAGGCATCCCATATATTTCATATACAGATGATCATAAAGCTAGTCATACAAAATGTGAAGACTAGCAAGAGTTTAAGTCATACATGATCAACCCTAGGATTTGTCAATCATGTTACAGCCCGTAGGTAGACAGTAAGTAAAGTTGCAAACGAGCTAACACATGCTCGGCGGCTAAACGCCTCAAAAGAATATTTTTACGAGGGAGTGGGAGAGCAAAATAAAACTTACTCGTTGCCAGGATTCCGTATAGTGGTCACCATCTGGCAGGAAGACTGGAAGATCCTCGGAAGCTGCTCCGAAATTTGGCCATACAAAACCAGCTGGGTCAGACCCCAGAAAGAGCAAGTGCCACAAAGGAGGCTTCACTTAAGAACTAAAACCAGCACATTAGCACATAAAGTCATAGATAAAATAGCAAGAGACATGAGTTAGAGAAAATAGGATGATAAATGTAAGATAACTAAAGGACTATTTCGGTAACCAAGTTACAACCCGTAAACCAAACAAGGACCGGGGTTGTAACCCTTCACCAGAACAGAACTTAGCTTCTAACCAATTATCGATAAAGTAAATCATAAACAATCATGTCCAGAGATAGCCATGTACTGGGTCTAGACAAGACTAGACAAGATGGGACTCCATTCAATCATTCACGGCCAAGCAAGAGTACGGCTTGATAGTTAACTAGCTAGGGTTATCACAAGCCTAGTTACTAGTAAGATGCAATGAGATATTCCTACAGCCACAAGTCCTGCAGACCATCCAGGCTTTCCAGGCGCAACGTTCATGTTAAGAGTTATCTTGACTTATTAGGTGACTTAGATGCAACACATGACAGTGTGCATAGTAATCGTTTCATGTAGTCCCCCACATAACAGTGAGCTAGAAATGTGCCCTACTCGTCGGCAGGCTACAAGTCCATCAGGAAGACGCCCAGATAACGGGATTACTTGTAGCCGAAATATCTCTCTATATGAACTACTTGATCAATCTAGTCATTAACCTAGTCCGATTCAGTATGAATCCCTGACCGTGGTAACCAGGGATACAAGTCCTAGACATGATACGAGACAAAACTGGTAGCTTATACAAGCACAATCACCCACGGTATCAAGAGAAGAATTTACTAGCATGTCAAGTTAGCCGTCGCAACAGCATTCAAGATTACATGTTAGACTTACTTATTAAGATTACTTGTCAAGAGTGCGCCACGACGGGCCACTGTCAAGAGTACGTCACGACGGACCACCATTCAAGAATTATCATGTCAAGGTTGTGTCACGACCCGCACCCGTTTTTTTAAACGGATACGAGATATGTCCAAGCCAGCCTACGCCACAGTGTCGGCGGTAGAACGCTGTCACGGCCATGAAGATCAAAATCACAAATAATGCTCATTCATAAAATTAATTTAACTTACAATGATCACAAGTTTTACATTTGTAGAAAAATATAAACTTGTACAAATAAATGAATGACTACAACTCAACTATCTAACTAGTCTCTAGGCTTTTGTCTGCAAGTATTTCCGTTACTCCCCAAGCTAAGTGAATCCACGGTTAACCTGAAAAATGTTAGTTTCCAGTCAGGAATGAAACGAGCACAATTCACTAAATGCAATTTCAAATAAAGAAAATGACTATACAACAGAGGTTAGGCATTAATTACATGTTTTTGAAGATAAACAGGAAATACGGAAAATCAATAGCAAATAAATAAACACAAAATACTTTCCCCAACTGTTAGAAGTACCTTTGATATGTGATCGATCTCGGGACAATTACACGACACTGTCTACATTGTCTAAAGTTACACTATCTACACTGTCTAAAATTATACTGTCTACACTATCTAAAGTTATACTGTCTACATTGTATAAAGTTACACTGTCTACATCAAATAATACAATAAAGAAACATGGTCTACTTTACAATAGTAAATTATTGTTTACACTGTCTACTTGCAATAATAAATTACTGTCTACACTGTCTACTTTGCAATAATAAATCACTGTCTACACTGTCTACACTGTCTAAGGTCAAATCACACATCGTTGGTACTTCACATTCCCGACTCAACAATTTATAATAGAAAATAATCACATAACCAATTAGGGGTGAGCATATAACGGTTGTGTCACGACCCGCTACCCAAATTGTTAGGCCAGGCCGAGCCATGCCCAGCCTACGCTTGAGATAAAACGTAGTAAGCTGTTCTAAAGACAACAGTATAAGACTAAATGTGCTAACAGTTCTATAAGTGAATAAAAGTCATAAATGCTCCAAACACAAAAGTCGTCTCATATAGAAATAAGTCCAAAGTACAAGTGATCTGAAATGTAAAACTGGATACATGTCCAGTTACAAAATATGTAGCCTAATACATGACTACTCTCAAACTGTCTAAAGCAAAAAGACAACTAGGCGAGGTTTCCCGCAGGAACATCCTCGTAAAGCAAGGCCGGGTCCTCGGCAATATCTCCATAATATGTATCGCAGAGTAACTCCTCCTCAGTAAGGATACCTACAACGTTATCCTGTCAGGACGGAGCAAGTACTGATTCTAGCAAACTAAATATACGAAGCATGAACAGGAATGTAATAAACTGGAATCATGACATATCATGGGTTAATTAGTTCTTTTTAGAATTAACAACATGTAGTTTAAAAGTTTAAAACCGTAGCATGTACGTGAATCGGTCAATAGGTGAATAGGATGTACAGCGGTACATATCAAGTTTTTCTGGCATGCACATATGTGCACGAACGGCATCGGTGTATATCCATACACAAACGCAGGATCAGAACATACGGCAAGGTCACATATAGAATATCACCGAGCGCGGTAAATACATACGGAGAAGGGGATCATGTTCACGTACAATACTAACAGTTTTCCCTTAACTCGTTATTTAAATATGTGAGAGATATGAGATACTGTCTAAACATGGTAGAGACTAAAAGTAATACAACATGTAAAGTTCTAACTTGCTACCCCAAGGATCAGTATTTAACATGGTTGGTAAATCGCAGTTTATTGTTATAGCAGTATGTAAAGTTTGTAGAAAGTACTTGCCTCTAGCAAAGCAAAGCAAAACAAGCTACGATAAAAGTGCTATAGAAGTCCGGTAACTCGTCACTGTAGAAATAAATACAATAATTTAGTTTTTATACTAAGCTAAAACGCTAAGACACTAATTGGTGAAACACGACTTGTGACTGGGCACCTAGCCGAAATGATAACTCTGGCATAGGAGACCAATGTGGGGTGACACACTACTTTAACTAACTTTTCAGGGTCTTTACACTAGTGAGGGGTGAGGTCCAATACAGCTAAAACTCAAAATAACACAAAAAGTTACAAGTCGTAATTAATCAATAAATAAATCAAACGATCATTGTATTTTAACAATTTTTAAGATAGACAAAAAGCTTAATTTTTACATAAAACAAAGTACCAAAATGATCCTTGCTAATTGTAAAAATTTATTATAATTTTCTGGAATTTATTAACCAGTACAAGTATTTTATAAAAATCAGTTTTCCTAAGTATATAGAAAATAAGTTTTGGTTTCATATGCCAAACTAGTGGCAAAACTATAAATTAAATACTATAAAAATTATACTAAATTCGCTAAATTAACATAGTATCTAAATACTATTTTTTCAGAATTTTAACAGTACTTTAAGTATTTTTAGAAATCCAAAAACAGCATTGCACACAATTGAAATTAAATAATTAATTATCTGCGTATTTTGTCCATGTATCTAATTTGAACCAAAGTTCAAATACAAGACCCAAGGCCATGAATCAAGTCCAATATGACTTGTAAAGGTCTTGAATGTGTGAAAATATATTTGGGCCCAAAAACCCATGCTAGGCTTGGACACCAAATTGTTGCAGTAATTTAAATACACTAAAATATAAATTGGTAAATAGTGCAAAATAAATATTAATATTTTATAAGGCAAATTTATACATAGTAGTTATAAAAATGTGATAAGTATATTTACATAGGAAAATAACTTACACTAAGTATAGTGAAATACATATATAAAATGGTATACATATATAATAATACATATACACATAAATATATAGATATTTACATAAAGGATATATATATGTTTAAAAATTACATATATATACATATGTATAAGAAAGTACTTAACTATAATATATATATATATATATATATATATATATATATATATATATATATATATATATATATATATATATATACAAATATTGTAGACATATACATATAATAGTCTATATATATATAATAATATATTTATACAAGAAAATATATACATATATACATATGTGTACATAATACATATATATATATATATATATATATATATATATATATATATATATATATATATATATATATATATATATATATATATATATAATATAATAAAGTACTAAAAATGAAGTATATATATATATATATATATATATATATATATATATATATATATATATATATATATATATATATATATAAAATATATATATATATATATATATATATATATATATATATATATATATATATATATATATATATATATATATATATATATATATACATATATATATATAAATATATATATAAAACAAAAAGAAAAAGGAAAAGGAAAAGAAAAAGAAAAAGAATTAAACATAGCAGTAAGGGGCTCGAACCCGAGCCAGCGCTGGGGGGGGTGAGTTTAGGCTAGGTCGGGCTGGCCAGGGGGTCAGCCCGAGGGTTGTGTTAGGATTAGGGTTTTGTTTAATTTATTTAGGTTAGGTTTAACATTAAACATAAAAAAATAATATACTCGATCCTGTGTCCAGACAGTTAAGGACACAGGATTTTACGAGTCCGGGTCGATTTCGACACGCACGACACGAGTTTTACGTGTCCAGTTCTACACTCGAGCTCGTTAGGACACGGCGAACAACCCGTGCCCAACACGAGACACGTACGACACGAAGAGACACTGTCACTTACGTGTCCGGTCGTCGAAGGGGGATTTCGAAGGTGCTGACGGGCGGAGGAGCGGTCGGGACGGTGGCGGAGTGGTGGCGCTCGTCGCGTCTCAGCGTGGCGAACCCTTCGGTGGTGGTGGTAGGGGGTGGCGTTCGTCGTGGGAGCGGCGCTGGGGGTTTAGCGGGAGTTAGGGTTCCAGTGGGGGAAAAGTGGAGGAGACGGTGGCGTGGACGGTCGTGGTGGGGTTTTAGGGTTAGGGTCAGGACTGGGAAGAGGGAGGGGGTTTAAGTAGGGGCTTGAGGCGGTCGGGGGCAGCCGGAAAGGACGGGGGCAGGCTGCGCTGGCGGTCGTCGGTCAGCGGAGTGGGTGAGGAGAGAGAGTGTGGTCGTGGGGGGGGGGTAGTGTAGATTTATAGTGGGGTCCCTAGATTTAGGTTATTTACCAATAGGTCCCTAAAGCTACTGAATGCAAAATAGGATTTGCAAAACGATATTAAAAAGATTTAAGTATTTGCAGAAACTATTTAAAACATTTAAAGTAATTACAAATCTACATTAAAACAATTCTAAAATTTATAAAATGGTATTAAAACATTTAAATAAATTACAAAGTAATATTTTTAATATATAAAACTCATTTTAAAAATCATTTAAAAATTCTAGAAAAATTCCTAAAAATCCTAATAATTACTTTAAGGCTATAAATGACATTAAAAATTAATTAACACTTAATTAACTAAAATTTGAAAAACAGGGGCTTACAAGTCTTCCCTCGAAAAATTTCGTCCTCGAAATTCACAAGGATTGAAGACCCGACAATATTCTAACATAGCAAGCAATGCAACGAATGACTAAGGCTATGATCGAAACTAACCTCTAAGGTATCAATCGGGAACGGGTGGTTCCCTCGCAGCGGTTGGATCGAACAAGTAAGGGTATCTCTCCCTCATGTCCGACTCCCTCTCCCAAGTAGATTCACCTGGGGAGTGATGGCTCCAAGCTACTCGTACTAGGGATATAACCTTGTTCCTCAGCCTCTTCTCTCTCCTGTCTAATATCTCCACTGGCTGCTCAGAAACTGTAAGGCTCGGTCCGACCTCCAACTCTGAATGATCTAGCACATGACTGGGGTCTGGAACAAATCTCCTCAGCTGAGATACGTGAAAGACATCGTGAACTCCTGCTAGGTTGGGTGGAAGTGCAACCCTGTAAGCTACCTCTCCGATCCTGCCAAGTACCTCGAGCGGTCCGATGTATCTGGGGCTCAGATTCCCTCCTCGTCCGAACCTGATCGTCCCTCTAGTAGGTGATATCTTCACTAGCACCATATCACCGTCTGCGAACTCCATCGGTCTGCGACTAGTATCAGTCCAGTGTTTCTGCCTGTCCTGATCTACTCTGAGCCTGTCTCTGATCATCCCGACCTTCTCTGCTGCATCTGTGATCATCTCTGGCCCAAGCATAACTCTGTCTCCAACATCATCCCAAAAGAGCGGTGTGCGGCATCGTCGTCCATATAGCGCCTCGAAAGGAGACATATCGATACTGGCTTGGTAGCTATTGTTGTATGAAAACTCTACCAAGTACAGATGGCTCTCCCATGATCCTTCGAAGTCCAGCACGCAGGTCCTCAGCATATCCTCCAGTGTCTGTATCGTCCTCTCGGACTGCCCATCTGTCTGCGGGTGGTACGCCGTACTGAACTTGAGCCTACTGCCCAACTCCTCCTGCAAGCTCCTCCAATAGTGGGATGTGAATCTGCTGTCTCTGTCTGACACGATGCTCACCGGCACTCCGTGTAGGCAAACTATCTGCTGCATGTATAGCTCCACCAACTTCTCGATGGAAAGCCCCACCTTGAAGGGTATGAAGTGCGCACACTTCGTCAGCCTGTCTACGATGACCCAAATGGCATCCTTCCCTCCTTGGAAACGAGGAAGCCCTGAGACGAAGTCCATCGTAATATGTTCCCACTTCCACTCGGGAATGGGTAACGGCTGCAACAAACCAGCTGGCCTCTGGTGCTCCGCCTTGACCTGCTAGCAAACTAGGTATCTCGAGATAAAACGTGATACATCCCTCTTTATCCCGTGCCACCAAAGATGTTCCCGCAAGTCACGGTACATCTTGTTAGCACCAGGGTGAATAGAATATCTCGATCGGTGCACCTCCTGCAAAATTGCCTCTACCAGCTCTCCCTTCGGCACGCACAATCGGCTGCCATGCCTCAAGGATCCATCCTCTGCTATAGTGAATTCATCCAGCAATCCTGCTAACGCCTGGGCTCGAAGTCTGCGAAGGCTCTCATCTGTAGGCTGTGCCTCCCTGATCCTCTCCATCAAACCTGACTGGATGTTAAGCGCCATCATCTGTATCACTGATCCTGGCCGAACTAGCTCGATGTCGAGCTTCTCCAGATCCTTCCGCAAATGCCGATCAATCATCAGGTACCATACCATCGGATGCCTGCTCAGCACATCTGCCACCACATTTGCCTTCCCGGAGTGATACTGTAAATCGATGTCGAAGTCTTTCATCAACTCCAACCATCGTCTTTGCCTCATGTTCAGCTCTTTCTGCGTGAACATATACTTCAAGCTTTTGTGGTCAGTAAAGATCTCCACACGCTCTCCGTATAAGTAATGTTTCCATAACTTGAGTGCAAAGATCACCGCAGCTAACTCTAGATCATGGGTAGGATAATTCCTCTTATGAGTTCGCAATTGCCTAGATGCATAAGCAATCACTTTCCCATGCTGTTGTAGGACACATCCTAGCCCCTTTCCAGAAGCATCGCTGTATATGGTGAAGCCTCCAGAACCTGAAGGTAAAGTCAGAACTGGAGCGGTCGTCAGCCTCCTCTTCAGCTCCTCAAACGCTGCCTGGCAGTCCTCTGACCAGATGTACTCTGCGTCCTTCCGCGTCAGCGTCGTCATGGGTTCAGCTATCCTAGCAAAGTCCTGGAAGAACTTTCTATAATAGCCTGCTAAACCCAGAAAGCTCCTGATCTCTGAAACTGACGTCGGAGCCTTCCACGTCTCAACTGCAGCAATTTTCCTGGGATCCACCAAGATTCCATCTCCAGTGACTACATGGCCGAGAAACTCCACTCGGTCTAAAAAGAACTCGCACATCGGTAATTTGGCAAACAATCTCTCCTGCCTCAGAATTCCCAAAACTATCCGCAAGTGCTCTGCATGCTCCTCTGGCGTCTTCGAGTATATCAGGATGTCGTCGATAAACACTACGACGAACTTATCCAGATACTGGTGAAATATTTTATTCATCAAGTTCATAAAGACAGCTGGCACATTTGTGAGACCAAATGGCATCACCAGAAACTCGTACTGCCCGTACTTCGTATTGAACGCCGTCTTTTGGATGTCTGCTGCCCTAACCTTTACCTGGTGGTACCCGGATCTCAAGTCTATCCTGGAAAACACTTTCGTCCCGCTCAACTGGTCGAACAAATCATCTATCCTGGGCAGAGGATATTTGTTCTTGATGGTGATGGCATTCAAGGCCCGGTAGTCAATACACAACCAGACTGTACCATCCTTCTTAGGCACAAAGAGCATTGGCGCTCCCCATGGAGAAGCACTGGATCGAATGAAACCTTTTTTCAACAGGTCATCAATCTGCTCTTTCATCTCTACTGCCTCCTTAGGATTCACTCTATAGCAAGCCCGGGATACTGGTGATGAACCCGGCACTAAATCTATAGTGAACTCCACATCTCAATCAGGCGGAAGCCCTGGAAGATCCTTTGGAAATATATCCATAAACTCCCTAATGATAGGGTGTGGCGGTGCTGCGTCCCCAACTGTCGCACAACAGTTCGGCTCTAGGCTGATCTCCGGCCCTGTCCTCCTGACACTGAATGGTGCTGTGCCTGGAGGACTGAACAAAATACTACCCTCATGACAATATATAGATGCATGGGCATAGCTAAGCCAGTCCATCCCCAATATGATATCATAACCGGGGAGTGGCATCACAAAGAATCGTCCCCTGAACTCTCTCCCGGCTATAAAAATAGAACATCTATAGATAGATCTAATAGGCATTGGTCCTCCTCCCGTCATCACTCTACTAATCTCCGCAGTAGGTGTAGCTACTAGATGGTATTTATGCATAAACTCTAATGATAGGAAGCTATGAGATGCACCAGAATCAAACAAACATAGAGCTAGAAAAGTATGCAAATAAACATGACCTGTGATGACGTCAGCTAAGTAATCTGGCTCCGAAACCTGCTCCGACTCCGGCTCAAGGGCTAGGCTATAAACCTTCCCTTGAGGTCCCTTCTGCTGCTGCAAATGCTGCCCAAACCTCTGCTGCTGAGTCGGAAGCGGTCCTCTAGTCTTCGCTACTGGGCACTCTCGAAGCTGATGGGTGGCAGACCCACAAGCTAAAAACTGACCCAACCTCTTCCTACAGACGAAAGAGTCGTGGCCTACCCTCTTGCAGAAAGTACACAAGGTTCCCAACTACTGCTGTTGCTGCTGCCGGGGTCCCGGGGCTCTAACTGGCGGGGTCGGGTGATGTAATGTAGGGGGACGGTAAGTCTGTTGGGGCGGCATCGGTGCTCTCTGATAGAAAGCCTGACGCTTGGACGGTCCCTCATGATGTACAGAAGCCGGCCTCTTGCATGACAGAAGACGCTCCTCGATGCTCCGAGCTAACTCTAGGCTCTGGTAGTAGTCAGTCGTATCGTTTGCCACTATAAGAATGCCGATATCTGGAACCAAACAATGGCAAAACCTACGGGTCATCTCCTCTGGATCTGCAACCAGACTAGGAGCAAAACGGCTCAGGCGACTAAACTCTGCCGCATAGTCATCAACAGAATGGTTCCTCTGCTGGATGTTCTGGAATCGTAGCCTCATGGCTACTCTAGCAGTGGTCGAGAAGAATTTCTTCTTGAACTGGGTCTTAAACTGATCCCAAGTGGCTCTACCTCTCGCAAACAACGGCTCATTCCGGAACCAGACTCCTGCCAAGTCTATCAGCAGAAATCCCGCTGCCTCAACTTGGAGGTCACCCGGCATCCTGACTCCTAGGAGCTTCCTCTCTACCGAATCTAGCCAGTCATCTGCTACTACTATGCCCTCAGTCCCTGAGAACTCCTTGGGATTCAGCCCCATGAAGTCCTTGATCGTCCCCGCTCTCTGCCGTGGCTCTACAGGTGGTGGGACCACGGGACGTCCCTCAGAACGCTCCATGCTCTGGCGGAGTAGGGTAGTCTGCTCCTAATGGGTTGTTAGGAACCCCTGGATCATAGTGAGCAGCTGGTTTCCGTCGAGTGTGACGGAAGCCTGGGTGGGTATGATGATAGGGGGTGGTGGAAGTATCGGGGCCTGCTGGGACTGGGATGTGGAAGGTGGTGGAGGCATCTGGGTCTGTGGATCTGTGGAGTGGGAGAATGTGGTAGGTGGAGGTGGGGGTGTATCAGTCAACTGGTCAGCTGACTGGATATGGAGTGCACCATTCTCAGGTGTAACATACTGGGACGAACGAGTAAGCACCATCTAATAAAAAGTAAAAAGGACTTATAAGGACTTGTTTAAAGTAAGCAATCATAGGCAAGAAAATCTAATTATAATAGCAAGCATGTGATGTTTTCCTATGTTGCAATCCTAGCATTCCTCTAGATGTTCTAAGCGTCAAACAATCATTTGGTTATGCCATTTTGGGCTTTGCTCTAACCGAAGCAATTGCATTGTTTGCCTCAATGATGGCCTTTCTGATCTTATTCGTCTTTCGATCGCAAACAAAAAAGAAAAAGTCAAACATGAGAACGTCAATTTCTTTGACTATCTCATGTGTCAATATCTATTTGTCTTTGGACCCACTCTATCTGGAAACAAAACACTATAATCTGGAATGAGGTGATACAGGTTCTCAACTGAAAGGAGCCCTTGATCCTACCCTCCATTGGGTGAAGAGAAAAGGCAGTGCCGCATGCATCACTCATCACTATTCGGTACTCCTAGAGTTGTCTAATTACCTTAAGTTCCTAATTGCAGGCATGCTTGGTACAATAACGTAACCAAACAATTTAGTCAGGACCTGTATGGGCCACCACTAAAAACATGTCACGACCCGCTACCCAAATTGTTAGGCCAGGCCGAGCCATGCCCAGTCTACGCTTGAGATAAAACGTAGTAAGCTGTTCTAAAGACAACAGTATAAGACTAAATGTGCTAACAGTTCTATAAGTGAATAAAAGTCATAAATGCTCCAAACACAAAAGTCGTCTCATATAGAAATAAGTCCAAAGTACAAGTGATCTGAAATATAAAACTGGATACATGTCCAGTTACAAAATATGTAGCCTAATACATGACTACTCTCAAACTGTCTAAAGCAAAAAGACAACTAGGCGAGGTTCCCCGCAGGAACATCCAGCTCGTAAAGCAAGGCCGGGTCCTCGGCAGTATCTCTATAATATGTATCGCAGAGTAACTCCTCCTCAGTAAGGATACCTACAACGTTATCCTGTCAGGACGGGAGCAAGTACTGATTCTAGCAAACTAAATATACGAAGCATGAACAAGAATGTAATAAACTGGAATCATGGCATATCATGGGTTAATTAGTTCTTTTTAGAATTAACAACATGTAGTTTAAAAGTTTAAAACCGTAGCATGTACGTGAATCGGTCAATAGGTGAATAGGATGTACAGCGGTACATATCAAGTTTTTCTGGCATGCACATACGTGCACGAACGGCATCGGTGTATATCCATACACAAACGCAGGATCAGAACATACGGCAAGGTCACATATAGAATGTCACCGAGCACGGTAAATACATACGAAGAAGGGGGTCATGTTCACGTACAATACTAACAGTTTCCCCTTAACCCGTTATTTAAAAATGTGAGAGATATGAGATACTGTCTAAACATGATAGAGACTAAAAGTAATACAACATGTAAAGTTCTAACTTTCTACCCCAAGGATCAGCATTTAACATGGTTGGTAAATCGCAGTTTATTGTTATAGCAGTATGTAAAGTTTGTAGAAAGTACTTGTCTCTAGCAAAGCAAAGCAAAACAAGCTGAGATAAAAGTGCTATAGATGTCCGGTAACTCGTCATTGTAGAAATAAATGCAATAACTTAGTTTTTACACTAAGCTAAAACGCTAAGGCACTAATTGGTGAAATACGACTTGTGACTGGGCACCTAGCCGAAATGATGAATCTAGCATATGAGACCAATGTGGGATGACACACTACTTTAACTAACTTTCCAAGGTCTTTACACTAGTGAGGGGTGAGGTCCAATATGGCTAAAACTCAAAATAACACAAAAAGTTACAAGTCGTAATTAATCAATAAATAAATCAAACGATCATTGTGTTTTAACAATTTTTAAGATAGACAAAAAGCTTAATTTTACATAAAACAAAGTACCAAAATGATCCTTGCTAATTGTAGAAATTTATTATAATTTTCTGAAATTTATTAACCAGTACAAGTATTTTATAAAAATCAGTTTTCCTAAGTATATAGAAAATGAGTTTTGGTTTCATATGCCAAACTAGTGGCAAAACTGTAAATTAAATACTATAAAAATTATACTAAATTAGCTAAATTAACATAGTATCTAAATACTATTTTTTCAAAATTTTAACAGTACTTTAAGTATTTTTAGAAATCCAAAAACAGCATTGCACACAATTGAAATTAAATAATTAATTATCTGCGTATTTTGTCCATGTATCTAATTTGAACCAAAGTTCAAATACAGGACCCAAGGCCATGAATCAAGTTCAATATGACTTGTACAGGTCTTGAATGTGTGAAAACATATTTGGGCCCAAAAATCTATGCTAGGCTTGGACACCAAATGGTTGCAGTAATTTAAATACACTAAAATACAAATTGGTAAATAGTGCAAAATAAATATTAATATTTTAATAAGACAAATTTATACATAGTAGTTATAAAAATGTGATAAGTATATTTACATAGGAAAATAACTTACACTAAGTATAGTGAAATACATATATAAAATGGTATACATATATAATAATACATATACACATAAATATATAGATATTTACATAAAGGATATATATATGTTTAAAAATTACATATATATACATATGTATAAGAAAATACTTAACTATAAAATATATATATATACAAATATTGTATACATATACATATAATAGTATATATATATATAATAATATATATATACAAGAAAATATATACATATATACATATGTGTATATATATATATATATATATATATATATATATATATATATATATATATATATATATATATATATATATATATATATATATATATATATATATATATATATATATACATACATACATAATATATATATACATACATAATATAATAAAGTACTAAAAATGAAGTATATATATATAAAAAAAAAATAGCATATATATATATAATATAGTATATATAATAATACATATATATATATATATATATACAAATACATATATATATATATATATATATATATATATATATATATATATATATATATATAATAATAATACATATATATATATATATAATAATACATACATATATATATATATATATATATATATATATATATATATATATATATATATATATATATATATATATATATATATATATATATATATATATATATATATATATATATATATAAAATATATATATATATATATATATATATATATATATATATATATATATATATATATATATATATATATATATATATATATATGTATACATATATATATAAATATATATATAAAACAAAAAGAAAAAGAAAAAGGAAAAAAAAAAAAGAAAAAGAATTAAACACAGCAGTAAGGGGCTCGAACCCGAGCCAGCGCTGGGGGGGGGGTGAGTTTAGGCTAGGTCGGGCTGGCCAGGGGGTCAGCCCGAGGGTTGTGTTAGGATTAGGGTTTTGTTTAATTTATTTAGGTTAGGTTTAACATTAAACATAAAAAAAATAATAAACTCGATCCTGTGTCCGGACAGTTAAGGACACAGGATTTTACGTGTCCGGGTCGATTTCGACACGCACGACACGAGTTTTACGTGTCCAGTTCTACACTCGAGCTCGTTAGGACACGGCGAACAACCCGCACCCAACACGAGACACGTACGACACGAAGAGACACTGTCACTTACGTGTCCGGTCGTCGAAGGGGGATTTCGAAGGTGCTGACGGGCGGAGGAGCGGTCGGGGCGGTGGCGGAGTGGTGGCGCTCGTCGCGTCTCAGCGTGGCGAACCCTTCGGTGGTGGTGGTAGGGGGTGGCGTTCGTCGTGGGAGCGGCGCTGGAGGTTTAGCCGGAGTTAGGGTTCCGGTAGGGGAAAAGTGGAGGAGACGGTGGTGTGGGCGGTCGTGGTGGGGTTTTAGGATTAGGGTCAGGACTGGGAAGAGGGAGGGGTTTAAGTAGGGGCTTGAGGCGGTCGGGGGCAGCCGGAAAGGGCGTGGGCAGGCTGCGCTGGCGGTCGTCGGTCAGCGGAGTGGGTGAGGAGAGAGAGTGTGGTCGTGGGGGGGGGGGTAGTATAGATTTACAGTGGGGTCCCTAGATTTAGGTTATTTACCAATAGGTCCCTAAAGCTACTGAATGCAAAATAGGATTTGCAAAACGATATTAAAAAGATTTAAGTATTTGCAGAAACTATTTAAAACATTTAAAGTAATTACAAATCTACATTAAAACAATTCTAAAATTTACAAAATGGTATTAAAATATTTAAATAAATTGCAAAGTGATATTTTTAATATATAAAACTCATTTTAAAAATCATTTAAAAATTCTAGAAAAATTCCTAAAAATCCTAATAATTATTTTAAGGCTATAAATGACATTAAAAATTAATTAACACTTAATTAACTAAAATTTGAAAAACAGGGGATTACAGGTTGAAAATCGAAAACCGAACCGAACCGAAATATGGCAAACTGTTCGGTTTTTCGGTTATCGATTCGGTTTACGGTTTAAAATTTTGAAAATTTGAAATAACGGTTCGGTTTTCGATTTTTCATCCGAAAAACCGAACCGAACCGAAAACCGATTTAGATTTAGTAATTTATCAAACTACCCACAATATATATATACTAATGTTTATTAATCCCTAACTGAGCGCACTCTCTTCTCCTATTCTATGTCGGTGCTTCTTTGAGCACTCTCTCTATCTACCCTCAATCTATGTATATTAATATCTTTCACTCTATGTAATATAACAATTCATAAATACAATAATGTCACATATTTTTTTAAAAAAATATTTAAATAGACTCATTTTGCTAAAAACTTGAAGGCCATGCACATTGGTCCATGAAACCGAACCGACCGAAAACCGAACCGAATTAATTTGGTTCGGTTTTGTTCGGTTTTTATAAAAACGGTTCGGTTTTCGGTTTTGAGAAATACGGTTTACGGTTATTTCGGTTTTCACATATTCGGTTCGGTTTGAACCGAACCGAACCGATGCTCACCCCTATAACCAATGGCCAATCAATAAAATATAGTGAAAATCAATATTGAAATACAGACAATAAATTGTACTCGCCTGTGGTCCTCTGCTGGTGAAACCGATAATCTGAACCACTCAATGTGCCACAATAGTCAAAACTCGTACAACAGTCCCCGGATGCTGAAATAAATATTATCAATGTTCTCAGAATAGTCAAAATAGCTAGGATTGCCTGTCCTTAAGTCCAATTCTGGACATAGGAGCAAAACGGTAATTTTGGACAAAAACGATGTCCGTCGTTGGACCCGTTTTGCACCAAAAAGCGTGCCAGAGTCAACGGTCTCTAAAGTCGTCAAACTACATGTCTACGGATCCGGTTTTCCGATACGAACCCAACCGTATGTCCAGAGTTGGATTCCGGCGGGCCTTGCACAAAATCGCCCGTTGAGTGGGATCGTGGGGCCCACAAAACGGCGATCCAATCAACTGTCTCGGAATCGGATCAAACTTGGTGTACAGGACCAAAAAAATGATACGGTGCTGCTGGCGCAAGTTTCGTCTCGATCTGACGAGCGTGCACAAAGTAATTAGAAAATTTGCACAGAGGCCGATACGGTAAATTTTGACGGATACGCATCAAATTCGTCGCGTACACGCGACCAATTTGAATTCCGCCAAAGCCCACACGTCCACGAAGCCATTATGCACCTTTCGATGCTTTCGATTCGCGACCACGTCGCTCAGAATGGCGGGACTCACGTGGTATCGCAGGGTTTTCGTGAATTTTCAGTTTTTAGAAAACAAGTTTTTCACAATTTTTGAAATCAAATAACTTTGTACCTACTTAATAAAATCTGGATCTACAATATAGGTTTTAATCTCGTATATATTATCTAAAACTTTGTTAAAAGGTTTCTCAAAGTTTTCTAGTGGATTGCCAACAATCGGCCTTCCAAACAGGGGTGAAATCTGTTTCGTTCCCTGTTTCAGTAATTCATAAAACCAATTTTTTTTTCCAGTTTTTGAACTCGATTATCGTCGCACATAGTGCGATTTAAGGGAAACTATTTGAAGGTACTGATAGCCGTATATGTTGTCAACCCGTAGGACTTTGTAGGTCGAAAAATAGTTAAACGGTATGGAAGAAAACTCACTTCGAAGTTGGGGCTCGGGAACTTACGCACTGCCGCGGCTGTGTTCCTTGCGCGTGCGCGGGTCTGTACTGGCTGGCCGGCGGCCTGCGACGGCGCCGAGGGTGCGTGCGGAGGGTCGCCAGGGAGGAGGAAGGGTGGCGCGCGATTTGGTTAGGGTTTGATGAATTTCCAACTCTCTCTCGTTCACGAGTTTGAATATATATATACTCGTATATATCGGGTTAGGGTGGTTCTGTTGGGTTCGCGGGGGGAAAGAGTGCTCGGCTGGCCCTCGGTTTGGAGGGTGCTGAGGCTCACGAGCTGGGCCGGCCAGGGATTTGGGCCTGGGCCTGGCCTGGCCGAAGGCTGCTATTGCTTTCTTATTTATTTCCTTTTCTTTCTCTTTAATCATTTTTTTTCATATATATATATATATATATATATATATATATATATATATATATATATATATATATATATATATATATATATATATATATATATATATATTATATATATATGTATGTATATCTACATATATATATATAAATACCTATGTATATTTATACGTATATATACGCACACAATATACATATATATATATACCCGCTTATATACGTATATTTTATTTATATAAACATACACATATAGCTAATATATTTATATATATTTATATATTCATACACACATTTATTTATATACACTTGTATATATACATGCAAATATATATATATATTTACATAATTCCAAGTACCTATTTATATAATATATAAGTATATTCTTAAATATAATATGAACATATTCATATAAAATTAGTATATGCGTAGCTGAAAAAGAATTATAGATGTATACACATATATTTATCCAAAACTAATATAAAAATATTTATCCAATAGAATATAGATTCATTATTAATAAAATTTATTAATCACCTCAAATAATACATATATAAACTAATTAATTATTTACAAAATCTAATAATCACCATTTTAAATAAAATAAAATAATGAATAAAATTTTAAAATTTTGGGAAGGGAGCTACAAATCTACCCACCTTAAAAATAATTTCGTCCTCGAAATTCCATCTCATAGGCATGCCTAAAATTCAAAAGAAAAAAATAAGAAATAATCCACTATTACCACAATCTTCTCAAATTAATTTTCTCGGGAATATTTATACCTCCTTCTAGTCATTTCGTAACTACGAATCATCGATGACTTCTACCCACCTTTGGTCACACTACCCACCTCAAACACCTGATGTCCTAACATTGTAACCCTCCAGCTACTTGCAAAAGAGTTACTACCGACAGATATCTATAGCATAAGGCATCTACAACCCTCTCCTATCCATCAGGCAACCCTAAAATCAACAAGCACAAATTTATACAAGTAGCTAAGAAATATCGATAAATTCTAATAAATATGACCAGTCGTCACTCTACAATAGGAAGGACATGAAGATAAGAAGAAAAATAATCGAGAGCGAATATGAAGCTCCCAGAGCGGTAGAGGGTATCCCATGGTACAGATAGAGAGAGAATATGAATCATTAACGTATTTGTTAGATGAGCTACTCTAGTCCAGTCATTGGCTAAATCGAAGAACTCTTCATTTCTAGAGGAGCTTGCAATCCATTCTATACATAAATTCCGTTCTCAGTGTTAATCTAAACAAGGTTCCAAAATAGAACGGAATTTGAGAGATCAAGATTGTGATTCTTTTCCGTGGTTATTTAAACACACGAGCAAGGAATACGAATGCAAAGCAAGATCGTTTCGCGACGTCCAAGTAGATGGAATAATGGTTACGAAGGACATCATACTCTAAGAGATGGAGACTTCATAGTGGGTACATGGACCTATTTCAAATAGTTCGTTTTGTAATCCAAATTTGGTGGTATGCTTGGATGGGTTCTACTGGGTCTTAATGGGTTCTCTATTTTGACATCAGTCGTTGGTTGGATGAACCTTGAATCTCAATCTATATGGACTGAACAAGATCCCAAGATAGAACTATGTCTACTAGGTTAGGGTAACCTAGAATAGGCTTTAACTCAAGTGGTTGAGCTAGTTGTCAGTCAGGTTGGTTAGCTAAGTCCCTAAAGTCCAAGATGTGCCTTCGGTGACATTTGTGTTTAAGTAGCACAAAAGACCTCAATTGGGTGGCACACTAGTAGCTTGTTCGTAGTGGGCTTCGAGTAGATCACAACCATATATTGGGTCGAATGAATTGAGTCAAGGTTGGACTCTAGTGGGAGTCGGGAAGTATACCGTCATTATGGTAAGGGTTATAGCTAGTCCTTTTAACCTGAATGTCGTAGTACAAAAATAGAGTACAAGGGGACGGGTTTGAGTGGGACATGATATACCTAGATGAAGGTGGACTCGTCTAGATCTTGCATGTGAAATTTGTTGGAAGGTAACAACTGGTCTCGTGTTCCAAATATTAATGGCACGGTTGGGGACACAAAATAATCTAAAAGGAAAGTAGGAGTCCATGGGGCACTCACTATCATCCTAATGGAAATTATTCTAATCGGTAATCCTGTATATCCAAAATTTTAGAAGGCTTACAGTCTACCCACCTTAGAAGCTAGGACATGGTTTAGGAATAATGAGGTTTGAAGAATACCCAAGTCCGTTATTGTGCCTCGACTCTTCTTTAATAAGGAATAAGGCACAGCGTAACGAAATATGGTAGATATAGTCAAGTCAAGGATCGTTCCTCAATAAATGGAAAACGAGTGTGTAAAATGACACATGGTTGATAAAATAGAATGACCTACTCATCCGCAGTATACGAGAGTTTTTGATGGGGTAACCAACTCCAAGGCACAACATAAGAAAGATTTCTAATAATTGAGTCAAGAAATTCTATTTGTGTTAAACCTGTCAGACTATGGTCACAAGGGTTGTAGTGATCAGGTATTGTTGTTGACAACTGGTAGGTCATAGTGTGACAGGGCATTTAAGCTATGGTATTGGCTAAGCTAGTGACTGTGGTGTTCCAACACTAGTTAGGTCTTAATAATAAAATTTACACAACTAGGACAATACTTGTCGAAAACCAATCTCGAAATGAGAGTCTACTATAGTCACGATAAATGATTAGAGACTCCCGAGTTTGGTTTCTTGAGAATAGATAGTCTTCTGGGTTGGCAATTTGACTAAGGATAAAACCCTACTCATTCTCAAATTCAGAAGGCTAGAAGGTCCCGATAATAGTTTGGGGTCAAGAGGAGAACGAGTAACTCAATCACATGGCTGGTCGATGATAACTACACTTGTGTATACAACTACCATAGCCATGGTGATACTCGGTATCTTTCTACCAATTACGAGCTTCTGTCTTTCCAAATCAGTGAAAGACAAAAACAATAAAGAGTTCAAGAAAGATGTCACTGAATACAATCACGTAATTCAAAGGCGAACGTATAATTCAAGAGAAATTGTCAAGCAGTCGCGGATGAGATCATAGATACCTTGATATCTCAATCCACGCAGGTTAATCAAAGAGAGAGCGAACCAGGTGCACTACGGTTGATCAGACCGTAATACATCGATTTTGATTAGACAATATGTTAGCAGGCGTCCCCACTATACATATGTCTCGAATCAAGCTCGAGAACAGAGTGAGCTTGCAAAACTAGGCTGTAATAGCAGCGTTGCTTAAGATAGTCAAAGTACAAGTATACAAGATTTTTAAAAGAAGGCGCAAGTAGTTCGAATTTGTGAGAATCAAAAATTCACCTGGTGTTCTGGCTTATACAATCTTCCTATAATCTTCCTGTCCATAAGGTCTTGGTCAACTAATGGGTTATGGAACTCTGGATTCTATATCTTGGTAACTTATTAGTGTCGGTCAATTACTCGTCCAACAGATCACAAGGACCACATAATGCTAGGTTGGGAGACATGCTACTCAACTTACAGAACTTTCACTAGCATTGTCTTTGGGTCTAATGGGACATACAGGGCATTTTCTATCCTCTATAGTATCCTAATGGTAATCATGTT
>JANAVB010005387.1:17500-46375 GCA_029216955.1 Iris pallida | reverse complement strand
GGCCCTTTGAATAGTGGCCTCATTTAATGCTCTGACACGATTTGACGACTGTGGTGGCTCTGGCATAAGTGTCATAATGGCTCTGCCATAATGACAGACACTTCGGGAAAAGAAGAAGATCTCTGACCCGATCCGTCAAAAATCCCAGGTAGCAGCCGCCGCTACGATCTGGTGGCTGTGAGACGCTGCCACCCCAAGGGCCAGAAGGTCTTTAAAGCGCTCGACACATGGCTTGATAATGAAGTTGCGATTGAGGATTCTCCAGATTTTGTCGGAAAGGCTTCCCTCCCGGAAGATGTGGACAATGTTCTCCGTCTTACGGTCGATACAGCAATCGCAGGCGGACGCCAGGCTAATCCCGATAGAGTTAAGGATCTCATCGGTTGGTAATTTATGTCTCGTGGCTCTCCACAGGAGGACGAACCATTTTATTGGGATGCAGGAATGCCAGAATCGAGCAATGAAGTGGTTCTGTCCGTTCCTTGGACGGCGATTCTCGCCGATCGTACTGAGAATGCTCCAGAACTTCCAGTGACCATCTCAGCTTGTCCGCTCGGTCCCAATGCTAAGACCGTGTCGACGAATGCTGTCCACCGTCTCATTGCCGGACCAATCGCGAATTCGGTCCCAATTCCATTCATTATTGGAGTGATTCCACAGGTCTTTGATTCTGCTGTTGCTAGGGGAGTTGGAAATATTCGGGATAACTGGCACCGATCCATCTCTCCAAGAAAGGGTTAGCGTCGCCATCGCCCAGCTGAAGTCTTATCGCTGGCTCTGCCAAATCGTGCCCTCGTAAAATGTGGCGCCAAGCCATGAGGATCTACTGTTAGCTCTGGCCATCGTTGGATAGATATGTTTAAAGTATCTGGCCTTCATAAACCTGGTCCACAAATTTTTGCCCGTGCGTAATTTCTACCACAGCTTCATTGAGAGGCTTTAATGTTGATTGAGTTTGGTGAATCCAAGCCCTCCGTGCTCGATCGGGGTAGCCATGGCCTCCCAGATGGCCCAGTGATGCTTGTCTTGTCCTTTGTTGTGCCCCCAGAAGAAGTTGCAAAAGATCTGTTCAATCGACGCGATGACCTTCTGGTCGGGGAGCAAGCTGCTACGGTGTGGATGGGGACGGAGTTGAGCACATGTTTGATGAGGATAATTTTGCCTCCCGGGGATAGGGTGGTGTTGTGCCATCCTTCTATCTTATTCCTGATTTGGTGATCAGGTTCTCGAAGATAATGGCGTTGGATTTCCCGTACACAAGGAGGCAGCCGAGGTAGTTGAAAGGAGGGTGGTCCGAGAAGGAGGTTAGATTGATTAATCTGGTTGCGATCTCGGTTGTGATGCTGTGGTGGGCGTAAATGATGCTCTTGGATTGGTTGATTTTCTGCCCTGAGCATCTGGAGTACCGCTCCAGGTGTTATGAACCACCTCTATCGATCCGACATCCCCAGATGAGAAGATGAGTAAGTCATCAGCAAAGGCTAGATGGGTGATGGTGGGGCATCCACTGGATGTGTGATATTGCTGGAAGTTGGGAGTGTTAGCCATGTGTTGAGGTTTTGCTCAGGCGTCGGCCGCAATGATGAAGATCATGGATGATAGAGGATCGCCTTGTCTGACGCCGCGGCTGGATTTGAAAAAGCCATCGGATTGGCCATTGATGACAGTAGAGAACTAAGAGCTGCAGACGGCCCTCCAAACGATGTTGGTCCATATCTCAGAAAATCCGAATGACGCAAATCATGAACGCCAATCGAGTCTGTCGTATGCTTTTTCCATGTCAATTTTGATGGCGATGCCCCTCTCGAATAGGAAATTTCATACAGGTAATGAGTTCTTGGGCCAGCATGTATATATATATATATTTTTTTTATATAAATATACTAATTAATTATTATATATATAATATAAAAGAAAATATATATATATATATATATATAGATATATATATATTTTATATGTATATATATATATATCTATATATATATATATAATATATATATATATATATATAATAATATATACAATAAAATATATATATATATAATATATATTATATATATATATAATATATATATATATATATATATATATATATAATATTTTTTTTTTAAGGAAATTTTATTCGAAACTTAAAGGAGCTCTAGAAAAGCATTACAGACGGATATGGGCCGAAAAACAAAAGGGCCCTGAAGCAGGTACATAACAGCAAACCAAAGTAATGCTAGATTTTCGAAATTCGGGGAACCGAATTTCGACCATCTGCAAAGGGGATACAGTTCCGAGATTTCAAATTATAGAAATTTCAAATTTTTGAAATTTCCAAAAAGTCAAAAGAAGGTGGCAGGACACGTGGGTTCGGGGCCCAAGGGCGCTAGGCCCATATATATATATAATATAATATATATATTATATATATATATATAAATATATAATTAGTATATTTATATATATATATATATATATATATAATTAGTATTATATAATAAAATATATATAATACTAATTATATATAAAATAATATAGTATATTTTATTATATATATAATATATATATATATATATATATATATTGAACCAACCACCTACTTTATTCAAGAAGGCCGAACCTTTACATGTATACCATAAGGCACATGCCGATGCCTGTACGCGTATACTGACAAAGAAGAGGCGAAGGAGAAACAAAACGGCTAAGCCGAGGATAGGAGAGAGTTCCAGAAAACTGTTTGGCCATGCTTACAGAGGGCTCTCTATTTACGGCACTGACGAATGGTCTCCCATATCAGTTGGTCTGCGCTGAACTGGTGGCCTTCGTATCTCGCCTTGTTCCGATTTTTCCAGATAACCCACGTGGCGGTCCGCTGCGACGATCTGGTAGCCATGGGACGCAGAAGCCCAGGTTGCCATGAGGTGGTGAAAGTTGTTGCCCCCATGAGGCAATCTATATCGCTGGGAAAGAGCTCTCCAACCTTGACTGGTAGGTCCCCCTGACTGAGGATATGGTTGACCGTTTTCGATTGTCGATCAGAACAACATGTGCATGCTGAAACAAGGCTAAACTTGATTGCATTGAGAGTGTCGTCAGTGGGAGGATATTGCGTAGGGCTCTCCAGATGATGAAGGACCACTTCTTGAGAATGCAAGTCTGCCAGAATGATGCAATGGTAGGAGACGGATCCGCTTTACCTAGGATTACTCTTCTGGCCGACTTAACCGAGAATGCACCGGCCTCATCGGGCGACCACTCGAGCTTATCTGCATCCGGTCCGATCCTCAAACTGCTACGACGAATGTAATTGACCGCCTCGGACCCAGCCCATAACCGAACTTTGATCCAATTCCAGGTGTTATTAGGAGGGTCCTACAAGTCCTTGATAGTACTACTCCTAGGAGCAGCAAAAGTGTTGGAAAGCAAGATATCGCCGACCCACCGCTCCATAAATGGTGAGGCTTCGCCGATGCCCACCTTAAGGCGAATCGCTGGTTCGGCGAGGGACCTCCCGATGAGAAAGCATTGCCGGCCGCTGAGGATCTGCTGTTAGCGATGGCCAGAAGGGTGGATGTGCTTGATGTATCTGGCCTTCATGAACTGGACCATAAGTCCTTACTCGTGCGAAGCGACCACTACAATTTCATCAAGAAGGCGTTAACGATGTGGGAAAGTTTAGTGAAGCCCAGGCCCCCCTTCCCGGTGGGACGAGCCATGGTGTCCCAGCTGGCCCAATGGGGCTTGTCGCGGCCGTCGCTCTCTCCAAAGAAAGTTGCTGAAGATGCTTACGATTAGGATGGAACTTTCTTAGGAAGGGAGCACACGGCCAGGGTGTAGATAGGAATGGAAGTGAGGACGTGATTAATGAGGATCATCTTGTCTCCTGGGGATAGAGTGGCATTGTGCCAGCCCTCGAGTTTCTTCCTGATGCGAGTGATCAGGTTCTTGAAGATCTCGGCTTTGGATTTGCCGTACACGAGGGGGCACCCAAGGTAGTGGAATGGAGGGTGCTTAATGGAGAATGAGGTGGTGGTTGATATGCTTGCCGCTTGCTCTCTTTTGATATTGTAGTGGGTAGATAACACTTTTATCCCGGTTGATCTTCTGCCCCGAGCATCCTTCGTATCTCTGGAGCGCATTGTGGACGACTTCCACTGATCCGACGTCTCCGAAAGAGAATATAAGGATATCGTCTGTGAAGGCCAGGTGGGTGATGATCGAGCAGCCGCTGGCCGTATGGTAGTGCTGGAAGTTGGGGGTGCTAGCCATATGTAATACCCCAGAACCGGAACACTGGAGAGCGGGGGGACATATCCAACTACGTATATCGAAGTGCAACCCACCTCGCTATACGGTCACGGTTGTCTAGATACATGAGGGTTTAACTACAAGCCATCAGTCTGTATTGGTCATGAACAAGCCTATTGTCTCAATCTCAAGCAAGTAATAACAGTTGCAAGATATCAGAGCACCAAATATACAATAGTAAGGCGTCCCTACATTACATATTTGGATGATCATGAAGCTAGTCATATAAAATGTGAAGACTAGCAAGAGTTTCAGTCATACATGATCAACCTTAGGATTTGTTAATCATGCTACAGCCTGTAGACAGACAGTAAATAAAGTGCAACCGAGCTAACACGTGCTCGTCGGCTAAACGCCTCAAAGAAAATTTTTACAATAGAGTGGGAGAGCCAAAAATAAAACCCAGTCGTTGCCAGGGTTACGCCTGGTGGTCACCATCTAGCTGGAAGGTCGGTAGATCCTCTGGAGCTGCTCCGGTATCTGGCCACACAAAAGCAGCTGGGTAAAATCCCAGAAAGAGCAAATGCCACAAAGGAGGCTTTACTTAATAACTAAACCAGCATATCAGAAATAAATATTAAAAGATAATTATGAAAGAGCTTGATAATTAAAGAAACATCAACAATCGAATTTGTACGAGGGAACCATTCAGGTAGCCAGGTCACAACCCTTAAACCAAACAAGGATCGGGGTTGAAACCCTTCACCTGAATAGAACTCTGTCTCTAATTCTTGTTGGTAAAGTGAAACATGACGAGCATGACGTAGGGTGCAATAAGACAATAAACGAAAAGAGGACACAGAACTGCTCCGGGAGTCAGGTTACAACCCTTAAACCAAATAAGGACCGGGGTTGTAACCCTTCGCCTAAGCAGAACTTAGCCCCTGATCGTTATTGTTGAAGGTGACATGCGATCATACTTGAGACATTCGTGCACTGAATCTGCACCATTCAAGACTGAATCGGACTCCATACAAACGTTCACGACCAATCAATGACTACGGCTTTCTACATTAACTAACTAGGGTTATCGCAAGCCTTGTTACTAGCAATATACAGTGAGATTTTCCTCCAGCCACCAGCCCTGCAGCTAATCTAGGTTATCCAGATGACTTGGATTTATTAAGCAATGCCTCATTCTCTTCCATGTATCAGTGAATCTAGACCTGTGCCCTACTCGTCGGTAGGCTACAAGTCCAACAATAGTGGACGGGATAACGGGATCGCTGGTAACTGTAGAAATCTCTCATGACTACTGGATTATTCTAGTTATTAACCTTAGCCAGTTTCAGTAGGTACCCCTGACCATGGTACTCAGGGATTCCCTCTCTAGACATGATGCAAGACAATACTGGTTCATTTGTACAAACACAATCGCCCACGGTGTCCATGCCATTCGTTCTTGTCATGTCGTGCTAGCCGTCGCAACAGCATAACGATGTATATCATGTTAGGTTTACTTATCAAGAGTGCGCCACGACGGGCCACCAACATGCCACGTTACTTAATCAGAATTAACAGTGGTATAAGCATAATGTAACAACTAAATAAAAAAGGGGTACAAGTGCTAAAGGAGGAGCCATGCAGCTCAGGAAACAAGGCCATGACCTATGCGGCCAAGGAGGAACAGGCTTATGCGGCCAAGGGGGGAAGAGGGGCTCATGCGGCTAACGAAGCAGGGGCTTTATGCGGCCAAGAGTGCCTATTCGGCTTAGGATCAACCCAGCCATGTGGCTGGGGCCACGCGGCTAGCTGCCAAGAGGTAGCTATGCGGCTAAGGGGAATCAAGTTCATGTGGCCACGGTGAAAAGGGGCTCATGCGACTAAGAGAAACAGGGGCTTCATGCGGCCAGGGAAGCAGGGGCTTCATGCGACCCGGAGTGCCTATGCGGCTCGGGATCGACCCAGCCATGCGGCCAAGAGGGAAAGGGTCTTATGCGGTTGAGGCATCGAAACCATGGCCTATGCGGCAATAGCCAACAAAGCCATACGGCCCAGGAGCCTAGGCCTATGCGGCAAGAGTGAACAGGCTCATGCGGCCAAGAGCGCCTATGCGGCTCGGGTGAACCAAAGCCATGCGGCTAAAGCCAACCGAAGCCATGCAGCTGAGTACCGTTCTTCTTCTCCAACATTTCGAGAGAAAGAACCATGAATGCCATTGCTTCCAGGCTCCAGAAATCCTTCATCTAAGGTCAGAATCCAGACTTCCATAGGCCAAAATAGGATAGAACGAAATCCTCTACAACCTGGAACACTCAAACTTGAAAATAACAAGGTTTAATAGATCAAAACCTAAGAAATCCAAAAATGCAACAAGCTTAGATCTACACAAAATGAGCCATGGAAATTAAAAATACTAAGTACTAAAGTGTCTAGAATCTCGTGAGGAAGAAAATAGAACAATAAAAATGGAGTTCCTCCATGAAGCAAGTTGTACTTGCCTAAGCTCTCCCTCTCTCTCTGGGTAGGTGGAGAGTAATCGTGTGGAAGAAAAAAGTTACGAGGAGAGAGAAAAGTAGGTGGGATATAAATAGGGTTAGTAGTGGGGGTAGGTGGATGGTCTAGATGAACCGGCCCAAACCACACCAACCCAATAGCTTGCCCAGACCAAGCCGAACTATAAAATATGACAATAAACCAAGAAAACGCAACATGCACAATAAACTATGACTAGCTAAAATTACGAGCTTGAATACGTACATGTATACCAAAATACGTAATACAAATCACGGATGTTACAACTCTACCCACCTTAAAAGAATTCCGTCCTCGGAATTTAATTAAGAGGCTATAGAGGCAAGAACAAGCTATACTAATCACAAGCAAGTTATAACTAGGCAATCAATCAAGCAATCATTCATGCAAGCAAGGAAGCTGAGGGTGTAAGGCATAAGAAGGACATTATACCTGACGAGTCAAACAAGTCGGGATATCGCGATCGAATATCATCTTCACGGTCCCATGTTGACTCACCTAGAGAGTGATGACCCCAAGCAACATGGACTAAACTAATAGTCTTGTTCTTGAGTATCTTCTCTCTCCGGTCTAATATGGATACGGGTCTCTCCTCATACGAAAGGTTGGTACCAACAACCAATTTCGAATGATCTAGGACATGACTCGGATCCGGAATATACCGTCGTAAATAGGATACATGGAAGAAGTCATGCACCTCACGTAACGATAGCGGAAGAGCGAGATGATAGGACACATCACCTACTCGCTCGAGGATATCAAATGGCCCTATATATCTAGGACTAAGCTTTTCCTGTACGCCAAAACGAATGACGTCATGGTTAGGCTAGATCCTAAGGAATACGTGGTTGCCGACAAAAAATTCAAGGGGTCGCCGATGAGAATCGGCCCAATGACGCTGGCGATCTTGGGCAACTCGAAGATGATCTCTGACTCTCCTGACCACCTCAACCGTCTGAGTAATCTTTAATAGACCGAGCATTTTCCTCTCTCCAACATCGTCCTATTCTAGCGGAGATCTGCACTTCCTACCATACAGTGCCTCGAATTGTGCCATCTGGATACTAGCCTGGAAACTGTTGTTACACGAGAACTCTACCAGGTGCTGGTGATCTTTCTACGAACCACCGAAGTTGAGTGTACATGACCGTAATATATCTTCAAGAGTCTGGATCATACGTTCTGACTGACCATTATTCTGCGGGTGATAAGCTGAACTGAACTTGAGTCGAGTTTCCAAACTCTCTTGCAAACTGTGCCAAAAGTGCGACGTAAACCTTGAATCTCTGTCTGAGGTGATGCTGACTGGTACACCATGAAATCTGACGATCTGCCTGAGGTAAATCTCTGTTAGCTGAGCCGTTGACTGACCAACTCTGAATGGGAGAAAGTGAGCCACCTTTGTGAGTCTGTCTATAATAACCCAAATAGCATCCCTACCGGCCGGGGACCTAGGTAATCTAGTCACCAAATCCATGGTTATATGCTCCCACTTTCATTCTGGAATCGACAAGGGCTGAAGAAGCCCAGCTGGCCTCTGATGTTTCGCTTTAACTTGTTGGCAAACCAAACACCGAGAGACAAACCGGGCTATCTCTCTCTTTATGCCATTCTATCAAAAGTACTGACGGATATCATGATACATCTTTGTGCCACCGGAATGAATCGAATACTGAGAACTGTGAGCTTCTGCCATGATCTTCTGTCTGATATCACCACTGGGTACACAAAGACGCCTCATATGTCGAAGTGTACCGCCATCATGGATACATAACTCTGGCCATCGTCCTGCCTCACACTCGGTTCTGAGTCGCTGAAGCTTGGAATCTGTTGACTGCGCCATCCGGTTCCTTTCAACTATAGTAGACTAAACTTACATGCTCGCCATCAATGCCACATGGGTAGGAAGAACAACTTCAATACCTATCTTCTGAAGATCTGACAATAACTTTGGCTGCACTGTAAGGAAATAAACTCAGGCTCTCCTGCTCAATGCATCGGCTACTACATTGGCCTTCTCTGGGTGATACTGCAGGTTGACATCATAATCCACAAGTAGCTCTAGCCACCTTCTCTGACGCAAGTTAAGATCCTTCTGAGTGAACACATACTTTAGGCTCTTGTGGTCGGTGAAAATCCCTACCCTATCTCCATATAAGTAATGCCGCTACAACTTAAGTGCAAACACTACCGCTGCCAGTTCTAAGTCATGGGTTGGGTAATTCCTCTCATGATCACGAAGTTGACGTGACACATAACCTATTACCTTCCCATGCTGCATCAAAACACATCCCAAACCTCTGCCTGAAGTATCACAATACACTGAGAATCTCCCGGTCCTATTTGGAAGCGTGAGAATGGGTGCCATCATCAAACCTTGCTTCAACTTCTCAAAAGAATCCTGACAACTTGCTGTCCAAGCAAACTGCACATCCTTGTGGGTCAACTGGGTCAATGGCGCTGAGATCCGAGCAAAGTCTAAAATAAATTGCCGGTAGTAGCCGGCCAAGCCAAGAAAACTACAAACTTCTACAACTGATCTGGGTACTGGCCATGTCTCAATAGCCACGATCTTCTGGGGATCCACTTCTACTCCTACTCTGGTGATGATATAACCCAAGTACGAAATGCGATCGAGCCAGAACTCGCATATACTGAACTTCGCGTATAACTGGTGCTCCCTGAGAATCTGGAGGACAACTCTGAGTTACTGCTCAAGCTCCGCTTCGCTCTTGCTGTAGATCAGGATGTTGTCTATAAACACAATCACGAACTGATCCAAATATGGTATGAAGATACGATTCATGAGGTCCATGAATACAGCCGGCGCATTGGTTGCACCAAATGGCATAACAAGGAACTCCCAATGCCCATATCTAGATCTAAAAGCTGTCTTCAGGATGTCCTGCTCTATGATTCTGATCTGATGGTATCCTGACTGCAAGTAAATCTTCGAGAATACTGCTGTCCCCTTGAGTTGATCAAACAAGTCATCTATCGTCGGAAGAGGGTATATGTTCTTGATTGTCACTGAGTTCAAGATACGATAATCAATACATAATCTGGACGTACTATCCTTCTTTTTCACAAGAAACATCAGGGTTCCCCAAGGCGATCCACTAGCATGAATGAATCCTTGGTTCTAAGTTCTTCAATCATCTTGTACAATATCTCTAACTCTGACGGCACCATCCGGTAGACTCTCTCCGAAACTGGTGCTACTGCGGGGATCAAGTCTATGGTAAACTCGATCTCTCGCTCTGGTGGCATTCCTGGAAGCTCTTCTGGAAAAATATCTAGAAATTCTTCGGCTATCCGGGGTAACTGCTCTGCTGCTACTGCCATCCGCAATACCGAAGGAGAAGGTTCAACTTCGCCTCGGAAAAAGGAAAACTCTGGCTTGCCTGGAATGCTAAAATCAACCCAGCCAATATGGCAGTCTATCCTCGCATACTGTTTCCTTAACCAATCCATCCCTAAGACCACATCATAATCGGCCATCGGGAACTCTATCAACCTAGCGGGAAACTCTCTACCGCTAACTACGATCCGACACGAGGAAAACACCCTATCTACTCCCACAAGACCGTTACCAGTAAGTATATTGAGCCTTACTGATAATGACTCGGGCTCCAGTCCTATCTGTGTCGTGAATCGTGCAGACATAAATGAATGCGATACACCAGAGTCAAATAATACTGAAGCCGAAAAAGTGTTGACGAGAATAGTACCTGCCACTACCTCACCTGACGCTACTCCTTCTTCTTCTATAGTTAAAGCCAGCACTTGTCCTTGTCCTCTGGGTGCCGGCCCCCTCTGCTAGAACCCTCTCTGCCTATTCTGAACTTTGGCCCGAGCATACTGCTGAGGCCTTCGTTGTTAAAAAGCTTAGGTCTGCATCGGCAATGGCCTCGGAAATGGAAACTGTTGTTGCTGGACTGGTACTAGTATTGGACCTCTAACCGATGAACTGGTCATGGCTGGCGATGAGTCAGTCCTGAACGGGCAGGACCCTACTTTATGGTTCGGTGCTCCACAAAGTAAACACAATAAATGTGCCTTGTGCATTCTGAAATAACATGTCCAGGCTTTCCGCAATAAAAGTAGCCCACGGTAGAAGACTGCCTCTGCTTCTGTTGTTGAGGATACGTCGGGGTGGAATGCTGAACCGACGACATTGAGACCGTCCGTCTCGGAGCTCCAATGGTCAAAGCCCTAGCTGCCGGGGCTGGTGCTGAAGACTGGTTCATCTGACTGTGGGATCGCTTCCGACCTCCTGTCCTGTCTACGATCCTCTGGGAGGTATACTCATCCTTCCTGGCTGCTCTCAATACTGTATCAAAAGTTTGATGCTCAAACTACTCCACCGCTCGTAAAATCTCCAGGTAGAGTCCCTGCTGGAATCGCTGAGCTCTGTCAAACTCGGTCGCCACCAAGATGGGAGCAAACCGACTAAGCCTGGAAAACTCGGTCGCATATCTATCGACTGTCCTGTCCATCTGCTTCAAATTAGTAAACCTCGTCTGTAGATCATACCGAGCTACAGCGTTAAAGTACTTGGTCCAGAATCTCTCACGAAATACTGCCCAGACAATAGGCACCACTAATCCAACTACCTGTGTCGCCCACCAGCTACGGGCTAGATCCAATAACTACAGGCGCACTAAGGCCACCTTCTTATCTTCTGGGGTCTTAGCTGCCTCCAAAATCACCTCTGTATCTTGAAGCCATGCATCAGCAGCGATAGCATCTTCACTGCCATCAAAGAATGGAGGGTTCCGACGCTTAAAACTGTTCGTTGTACTGTTTCTATGGTGTCCACCTCTGTCCAGGACATCTATCACTGCCTGGTGTAAGACATCTCATCGATGGTCCTGCGATGCAAGTAACTCCCTAATGAGTCCAACCAAGGCTCCATCATCCTGCCTTACAGGCTGGGCTGGCTGCACTAGGGGTTCTGGATCCCCGGGAAGCATGACCCCGAAAGCTGCTCCTGAGTGCTGAGCTTGATCCTCTTGTTGCGGGGGTACTCGTTGAGCTCCTTCCGGCTGATTGGACGGACCAGGAGTAGGGCCACTAAAGAAAACGACACAGAAAATAATAAGGAAGGACCAGGACAGATCAAAGATACAAGCATGTAATCAGGTCAAGATTTCAGGGAGTTAGAGGATACGAGCAGAGATCAAGGACGAGTGCTGATTGAGACATCTATTCAGTAAACCCTCGCATATCTTGATTTACAAGACCTGCATGGGCCACCATATAAACCATGTAATGCCCCAGAACCAGAATATTGGAGAACGAAGACGGACATAGCCAGCTACGTATATCGAAGTGCAATCTACTTCTCTATACGGTTACGGCTGTCTAGATACATGAGGGTTTAACAACAAGCCATCAGTCTGTATTGGTCATGAACAAGCTTATTATCTCAATATCAAGCAAGTAATAACAGTTACAAGATATCAGAGCACCAAATATACAATAGTAAGGCATCCCATATATTACATATTTGGATGATCATGAAGCTAGTCATACAAAATATGAAGATAAACAAGAGTTTCAGTCATACATGATCAACCCTAGGATTTGTTAATCATGCTACAGCCTGTAGGCAGACAGTAAATAAAGTGCAATCGAGCTAACACGTGCTCGTCGGCTAAACGCCTCAAAGAATATTTTTACAATAGAGTGGAAGAGCCAAAAATAAAACCCACTCGTTGCCAGGGTTACGCCTGGTGGTCACCATCTGGCTGGAAGGTCGGTAGATCCTCTAGAGCTGCTCCGGTATCTGGCCATACAAAACCAGCTGGGTCAGATCCCAGAAAGAGAAAATGCCACAAATGAGGCTTCACTTAAGAACTAAACCAGCATATCGAAGATGATCTCTAACTCTCCTGACCACTTCAATCGTCTGAGTAATCATTTCTGGACCGAGCATTTGCCTCTCTCCAATATCGTCCCATACTAGCGGGGATCTGTACTTCCTACTATACAGTGCCTCGAACGGTGCCATCCGGATACTAGCCTGGAAACTGTTGTTGTACGAGAACTCTACCAGGTGCTGGTGATCTTCCCATGAACCACCGAAGTCAAGTGTACATGACCGCAACATATCTTTAAGAATCTGGATCGTGCGTTATGACTGACCATAAGTCTGTGGGTGATAAGTTGAACTAAACTTGAGTCGAGTTCCCAAACTCTCTTGCAAACTACGCCAAAAGTGCGACATAAACCTTAAATCTCTGTCTGAGGTGATGCTGACTGGTACACCATGAAATCTGATAATCTGCCTGAGGTACATCTCTGTTAGCTGAGTCGTTGACTGACCAGCTCTGAATGGGAGAAAGTGAGCCACCTTTGTGAGCCTGTCTATAATAACCCAAATAGCAACCCTACCGGCCGGGGACCTAGGTAATCCAGTCATGAAATCCATGGTTATATGCTTCCACTTTCATTCTAGAATCGGCAAGGGCTGAAAAAGCCCAGCTGGCCTCTGATGTTCTACTTTAACTTGTTGGCAAACCAAACACCGAGAGACAAACCGGGCTCTCTCTCTCCCTTTATGCCATTCCATCAAAAGTGCTGACGGATATCACGATACATCTTTGTGCCACCGGGATGAATCGAATACTGAGAACTGTGAGCTTCTGCCATGATCTCCTTTCTGATATCATCACTGGGTACACAAAGATGCCTCCCATGTCGAAATGTACCGCCCTCATGGATACATAACTCTGGCCGTCGTTCTGCCTCACACTCGACTCTGAGTCGTTGAAGCTTGGAATCTGTTGACTGCGCCATCCGGATCCTTTCAACAATAGTAGACTAAACTTGCATGCTCGCCATCAATGCCACATGGGTAGGAAGAACAACTTTAATACCTATCTTTTGAAGATCTGACAATAACTCTGGCTGTGCTGTAAGGAAATAAACTCAGGCTCTCCTGCTCAACGCATCGGCTACTACATTGGCCTTCTCTGGGTGATACTGTAGGTTGACATCATAATCCACAAGTAGCTCTAGCCACCTTTTCTGACGCATGTTAAGATCCTTCTGAGTGAACACATACTTTAGGCTCTTGTGGTCGATAAAAATCTCTACCATATCTCCATATAAGTAATGCCGCCACAACTTAAGTGCAAATATTACTGCTGCCAGTTCCAAGTCATGGGTTGGGTAATTTCTCTCATGATCACAAAGTTGACACGACGCATAAGCTAATACCTTCCCATGCTGCATCAAAACACATCCCAAACCTCTGCCTGAAGCATCACAATACAATGAGAATCCCACGGTCCCATCTAGAAGTGTAAGAATGGGTGCCATCATCAAACCTCACTTCAACTTTTCAAAAGAATCCTGACAACTTGCTGTCCAAGCAAACTACACATCCTTGCAGGTCAACTGGGTCAATGGCGCTGAGATCCGAGCAAAGTCTGAAACAAATCGCAGGTAGTAGCCGGCCAAGCCAAGAAAACTGCGAACTTCTGTAACTGATCTGGGTACTGGCCATGTCTTAATAGCTACGATCTTCTGGGGATCCACTTCTATTCCTACTCTGGTGATAATATGACCCAAGTATGAAATGCGATCGAGCCAGAACTCGCATATACTGAACTTCGCGTACAACTGGTGCTCCCTGAGAATCTGGAAGATAACTCTGAGTTGCTGCTCATGCTCCACTTCCCTCTTGCTTTAGACCAGGATGTCGTCTATAAACACAATCACGAACTGATCCAAATATGGCATGAAGATACGATTCATGAGGTCCATGAATACAGCTGGCGCATTGCTTGCTCCAAATGGCATAACAAAGAACTCCCAATGCCCATATCTAGATCTAAAATTTGTCTTCGGGATGTCCTGCTCTCTGACTCTGATCTAATAGTATCCTGACTGCAAGTTAATCTTCGAGAATACTGTTGTCCCTATGAGTTGATCAAACAAGTCATCTATCATCGAAAGAGGGTATCTGTTCTTAATTGTCACTGAGTTCAATGTACGATAATCTACACATAATCTAGACGTACCATCCTTCTTTTTTACAAGAAATATCGGGGCTCCCCAAGGCGATCCACTAGTACGAATGAATCCTTTGGTTCTAAGTTCTTCAATCATCTGGTACAATATCTCTAACTCTGACGGCGCCATCCGGTAGACTCTCTCCGACACTGGTGCTGCTCCGGGGAACAAGTCTATGTTAAACTCAATCTCTCGCTCTGGTGGCTTTCCTGGAAGCTCTTCTAGAAAAATATCTTAAAATTCCTCGACTATCCGGGGTAACTGCACTGCTGCTACTGCCATCCGCAATACCGGAGGAGAAGGTTCAACTTTGCCTCGGAAAAAGGAAAATACTGGCTCGCCTGGAATGCTAAAATCAATCCTGCCAACATGGCAGTCTATCCTCGCATACTGGTTCCTTAACCAATCCATCCCTAAGACCACATCATAATCGGCCATCGGGAACTCTATTAACCTAGCGGAAAACTCTCTACCGCTAACTACGATCTGACAAGAGGAAAATACTCTATCTACTCCCACAAGACCGTTACCAGTAAGTATATTGAGCCTTACTGATAATGACTCGGGCTCCAGTCCTATCCGTGTCACGAATCGTGTAGACATAAATGAATGCGATGTACCATAGTCAAATAACACTAAAGCCGGAAAAGTGTTAACGAGAATAGTACCTGCCACTACCTTACATGATGCTACTCCTTCTTCTCCTATAGTTAAAGCAAGCACTTGTCCTTGTTCTCTGGGTGCCGGCCCCCTCTGCTAGAACCCTCTCTGCCTATTCTGAACTTGGGCCTGGGCATACTGCTGAGGCCTTTGTTGTTGAAAAGCTTAGGTCTGCATCGGCAATGGCCTCGGGAATGGAAACTGCTGTGGCTGGACTGGTACTGGTGTTGGACCTCTAACCGATGAACTGGTCATGGCTGGCGATGAGTCAGTCCTGAACGGACAGGACCCTACTTTATGGTCTGGTGCTCCATAAAGCAAACACAATCCTTGTGCCTTGCGACATTCTGAAACAACATATCCAGGCTTCCCACAATAAGAGCAGCCCATGGTAGAAGACTGCCTCTTCTTCTGTTGTTGAGGATACGTCGGGGTAGAATGCTGAACCGACGTCACTGAGGCCGCCCGTCTCGGAGCTCTAATGGTCAAAGCCCTAGCTGTCGGGGCTGGTGTTGAAGACTGGTTCATCTGACTGTGGGATCGCTTCCGACCTCCTGTCCTGTCCACGATCCTATGGAAGGTATACTCATGCTTCCTGGCTGCTCTCAACACGGCATCAAAAGTCTGATGCTCAAACTACTCTACCGCCAGTAAAATCTTCAGGTGGAGTCCCTGCTGGAATCGCTGAGCTATGTCGAACTCGGTCGCCACCAAGGTGGGAGCAAACCGACTAAGCCTGGAAAACTCGGCCGCATATCCATCGACCGTCTTGCCCATCTGCTTCAAATCAGTGAACCTCGTCTGTAGATCATACCGAGCTACAACGTCAAAGTACTTGGTCCAGAATCTCTTACGGAATACTACCCAGGTAATAGGTGCCACTAATCCAACGGCCTGCGCCGCCCACCAGCTGCGGGCTAGATCCAATAAATACTGGCACACTACGGCCACTTTCTCATCTTCTGGGGTCTTAGTTGCCTCCAAAATCACCTCTGTATCCTGAAGCCACGCATCAGCAACGATAGCATCTTCACTGCCGTCAAAGAATGGAGGGTTCAGGCGCTTAAAACTGTTCGCTGCACTGTTCCCATGGTGTCCACCTCTGCCCAGAGCATCTGTCACTGCCTAGTGTAAGGCATCTCTTTGATGGTCCTGCGATGCAAGCAACTCCCTAATGAGTTCAACCAAGGCTCCATCATCCTGCCTTGTAGGCAGGGCTGGCTGTACTGGGGGTTCTGGATCTCCGGGAAGCATGACCCGGGAAGCTGCTCCTGAGTGCTGAGCTTGATCCTCTTATTGTGGGGGTACTCGCTGAGCTCCTTTCGGCTGATTGGCAGGACCAGGAGTAGGGCTGCTGAAGAAAATAACACAGGGAATAATAAGGAAGGACCAGGATAGACCAAATATACAAGCATATAATCAGGTCAAGATTTCAAGGATTTAGAGGATACGAGCAGAAATTAAGGGCGAGTGCTGATTGAGACATCTATTCAGTAAACCCTCGCATATCTTGATTTACAAGACCTGCATAGGCCACCACTTAAACCATGTAACGCCCAGAACCAGAATATTGGAGAGCGTGGGTGGACATAGCCAGCTATGTATATCGAAGTGCAACCCACTTCGCTATACGGTCACGACTGTCTAGATACATGAGGGTTTAACTACAAGCCATCAGTCTATACTGGTCATGAACAAGCATATTATCTCAATCTCAAGCAAGTAATAACAGTTACAAGATATTAGAGCACCAAATATACAATAGTAAGGCGTCCCATACATTACATATTTGGATGATCATAAAGCTAGTCATATAAAATGTGAAGACTAGCAAGAATTTCAGTCATACATGATCAACCCTAGGATTTGTTAATCATGCTACAGCCCGTAGGCAGACAGTAAATAAATTGCAACTGAGCTAACACGTGCTCGTCGGCTAAACACCTCAAAGAATATTTTTACAATATAGTGGGAGAGCCAAAAATAAACCCACTCGTTGCCAGGGTTACGCCTGGTGGTCACCATCTGGCTGGAAGGTCGGTAGATCCTCTAGAGCTGCTCCGATATCTGGCCATACAAAACCAGCTGGGTCAGATCCCAGAAAGAGAAAATGCCACAAATGAGGCTTCACTTAAGAACTAAACCAGCATATCAGAAATAAATATTAAAAGATAATTATGAAAGAGCTTAATAATAAAAGGAACATCAACAATCGAATTTCAGTACGAGGGAAGCATTCAGGTAGCCAGGTCACAACCCTTAAACCAAACAAGGACCGGGGTTGAAATCCTTCATCTGAATAGGACTTCGTATCTAATTCTTGTTGGTAAAGTAAAACATGACGAGCATGACGTAGGGTGCAATAAGACAATAAACGAAGAGGACACAGAACTGCTCCGGGAGCCAGGTTACAACCCTTAAACCAAACAAGAACCGGGGTTGTAACCCTTCGCCTGAGCAGAACTTAGCCCCTGATCATTATTGTTGAAGGTGACAATCATGCGATCATACTTGAGACATTCGTGCACTGAATCTGCACCATTCAAGACTGAATCGGACTACATCCAAACGTTCACGGCCAATCAATGACTACGGCTTTCTACATTAACTAACTAGGGTTATCACAAGCCTTGTTACTAGCAATATGCAGTGAGATTTTCCTCCAGCCCTGCAGCTAATCCAGGTTATCCAGGCGACTTGGATTTATTAAGCAATGCCTTATTCTCTTCCATGTATCAGTGAATCTAGACCTGTGCCCTACTCGTCGGTAGGCTACATGTCCAACAATGGTGGCCAGGATAATGGGATCGCTGGTACCTGGGGAAATCTCTCATGACTACTGGATTATTCTAGTTATTAGCCTAAGCAAGTTTCAGTAGGTACCCCTGACCGTGGTACTCAGGGATTCTTCCTTAGACATGATGCAAGACGATACTGGTTTATTTGTACAAACACAATCGCCCACGGTGTCCACGCCATTCGTTCTTGTCATGTCGTGCTAGCCGTCGCAACAGCATAACGAGTTATATCATGTTAGGTTTACTTATCAAGAGTGCGCCACGACGGACCACCAACATGCCACGTTACTAATCAGAATTAACAGTAGCATAAGCATAATATAACAACTAAATAGAAAAAGGGGTACAAGTACTGGAAAAGAAGCCATGTGGCTAGAAAAACAAGACCATGACCTATGCAGCCAAGGAGGAACAGGCTTATGCGGCCAAGGGGGAAGAGGGGCTTATACGGCTAAGAAAGCAGGGGCTTCATGCGGCCAGGAGCGCCTATGCGGCTCTGGATTAATCCAGCCATGCGGCACGGGCCACGAGGCTAGCTGCTAAGAGGTAGCTATGCGGCTAAGGGGAATCAAGTTCATACGGCCACGGTGAAAAGGGGCTCATGCGGCTAAAAGAAACAGCGGCTTCATGCGGCCAGGAAAGAAGGGGCTTCATGCGGCCAGGAGTGCCTATGTGGCTCGGGATCAACCCAGCCATGCGGCCAAGAGGGAAAGGGTCTTATGCAGTTGGGGCACTGAAACCATGGCCTATGAGGCAAGAACCAACAAAGCCATGCGGCCTAGGAGCCAAGGCCTATGCGGCAAGAGTGAACAGGCTCATGCGGCCAGGAGCGCCTATGCCGCTCGGGTGAACCAAAGCCATGCGGCTAAGGCCAACCGAAGCCATGCGGCTAAGTACTGTTCTTCTTCTCCAACCTTCCGAGAGAAAGAACCATGAAAGCCATTGCTTCTAGGATCCACAAATCCTTCATCTAAGGTCAGAATTCGGACTTCTATAGGCCAAAATGGGATAAAACAAAATTCTCTACAAACTGGAACACTCAAAACTTGAAAATAACAAGGTTTAATAGATCAAAACCCAAGAAATTCGAAAATGCAACAAGCTTAGATCTACACAAAATAAGCCATGGAAATTAAAAATACTAATTACTAAAGTGTCTTAGAATCTCGTGAGAAAGAAAATAGAACAATAAAAATGGAGTTCCTCCATGAAGCAAGTTGTACTTGCCTAAGTTCTCCCTCTCTCTCTCTCTCTGGGTAGGTAGAGAGTAATGGTGAGGAAGAAAGAGTTATGAAAAGAGAGAAAAGTAGGTAGGATATAAATGGAGTTAGTATTGGGGGTAGGTGGATGGTCTAGATGAACCGGTCCAAACCACACCAACCCAAAAGCTTGCCCAGACCAAGCCGAACCATGAAATACGACAATGAACCAATAAAATGCGACATGCACAATAAACCATGACTAGCTAAAATTACGAGCCTGAATACATACACGTATACCAAAATACGTAATACAAACTATGGGCGTTACACCATATTATTGAGGTTTCTACTCAACGCATCTGCCGTAATGATGAAGATGGTGGAAGATAGAGGATCTCCTTGTCTAATCCCCTGACTGGATTTAAAGAAACCGTTTGCTTGGTCGTTAATAATCGTGGAGAACCAGGAGTTGCTAATCGATCTCCACACAACGTTGGTCCAGGTTTCAGAGAATCCGAAGGCTTTGAAGACCCAGATCATGAATTGCCAATCTAATCTATCGTAGGCTTTCTCCATGTCCAATTTGATAGCTATGTTGCCCCCTCTTGCTGGAAGCTTCATGCAGGTGACTAACTCTTGGGCCAACATAATGTTATCTTGGATATTTTTCCCCCTAACAAAGTCACTCTGCTCCTCCGAGATGATCTTGGGGAGGAGGCCTGCCATGCGGGAGGCGATGATCTTGGATATGATCTTGTTAGTAAAGGTACAGAGACTAATTGGACAAAAGTCACAGAATGTCTCTGGGTTGTCTTTCTTCGGGATAAGGATTAGGTTGGTGCTCGAGATGGCTCTGGGATAAGCTGATCCCTGGAGAAAAGCGGAGACCGCATTATGGATGTCAACCTTGATGATGTCCCAGCATGTACGGAAGAAAATCCCCAAAAATCCATCTGGCCCTAGCGCACTATTTTCGTCGAGGGCCCAGATGGCATCTTTCACCTCTTCTACTGAAGGAGGTTGTTCGAGCCGTAAATTGTCTGTGTCGCTAATAAGGTGGGGAACCTCGTCCAGGAAGGTGTTGTCTTTGAGGACCGTATCCTTAGAAAATAGTCTGGAATAGAACTTCGTAGCCACCTCTTGGATACCCTTTTGATCGCTGATGCTGGTACCATTGTCAGTGACAATCTGATAGAGAGTGAGTTTTTGTCTACGGCCATTAACGCAGGCGTGGAAGAAGCTCGAGTTGTTGTCCCCATCGCTGTCCCATTTGATCCTAGCTTTCTGCTTCCAAAAATCGGTCTCAATTTTTAGCCTGAATTTGAGGATGACTTTGGTGAGATTTAGAGCCTTCCTGGTATCATACGAACAATCGATCATGTATCTGGATTCGACACGAGTCACATCATCCTCCGCGTCACGAATGGCTTGGAAGATATCTCTATAAGCTTGCTTGCTCCAAGCTGCCAGAGCTTTCCTCGTGGCTTGGAGCTTGTTGGCCACCCGATTTAGGGGTTCTAGTGAGTCCGTGTTGTTCTAAGCTTCCGTGACAACCCCCAAAAATTGGGGGTGTTCGCTCCCGAAGTCCAGAAAGCGGAAGCTCTTTCTGGACTGGTTGGAAGTGCATGTGATTTCAACCAGCAGGGGGACGTGGTCGAATTCGGTGGCAACAAGGTGAAAAAGCTTGGCGGTAGTCCCCATGCCTAGCCGTTGGGCGCTCGTTAACGCCCTATCAAGGCGGGATAATTGCCGGCGGTTGCCTTCCTGCATGTTGTACCAGGTGAATGTGTTGCCTGTGAACGGGAGGGAGGTTAGGTGAGAGTTGAAGATGAAGTTGTTGAAGTCTTGTATGGAGGAGAGAGGGGGAGGGTGGCCTCCAATCTTCTCTTCTCTGCAAGTTATAGCGTTGAATAAATATATAATATATATAATATATATATATATATATATATATATATATATATATATATATATATATATATATATTTCATTAGTATATATAATTAGATTTAGGACTAGGATTAGATTCTTTCTTACATATGGTTGCATATTTCTTCTCTTACTCCTATATGGATCCATTCTCCATCTATATGTATTCATAGTTGTATTGCTTTTCATATCATCCATTAATAAAATTAATAATGTTGATTTGTTTCAAGGCATCAAAGCGAAAAGTCTTAATCCGAGCATTGTATTGAATATGAATAATACTAGTAAACATCCTATAAATAGTAGGAAGATTGAAACGATGACGCATAAGATAGACCTAAGTAAAATGAATATAATCATCAATAAAGCTCGCATAGTAGAGAAAACCAGTCATAAATGGTATAGGTGCAGATCCCCATATGTCAGAATGAATTAATTCAAAAATACTATTAGATTTAGATAAACTTGTAGGAAATGTAGGGCTAAGTGTTTTGCCAACTTACAACTCGTACGTGTAGATAGAAAAGAGAAAGAACCACGTCCAAGAGCTCTACTATAGAATAAGTCTTTAGACAAGGTTTTAAAATATAACCTATGCGTCTGTGCCACAAATCGACAGCAGACGTGACGATAGCAGCATGACTAGAACTCAAAGATTGATTTGATGGAAGATGAAGTAACTCTAAGTGGTACAACCGCCCCTTCCTACGAGCACGATAATCGTCTGGCCTGTACGAGGATCCTTCACAAAACATGTGAGAGAATCAAAAGAAATAATAACAATTCTCACAAAGGCTACTAACTAATATAAGATTTAAAGTAAGATGGAAAAATGTAAAACAAAATAAAGACTCAAAGTGTTGAAAATATTGGAACCAGATTGAGTGATGACCAACTGAGAACCATCAGTTGTATGTAAAGAGAAAAATGGGAAGGTGAAGGTGTACTACTTGATAAGAGACTAGTGTCAAAAGTCATATGATAAGAAGTACCAGAGTCTAATATATAATAAGAATACGTATATGAAGAGGCAGATGCAGAGGAGCCAGTAAAACATATTGGCGCTATAACTGAATTGAGAGTTAAAGATCTAACTCAGTAAAACAGAACTGAAGTCTTTATACTATCAACAATGTGAGCCTAAGGTACCAGAGAGCAAGCCAAAAAGGAACCCTCTATCTTTATCACTTGAAGAATTATATTATTTTAAATATGGATGAAGCAAAAAATAATTATCTACTGATTGTCCAGCTTCTGGCAATGAGTAAAAATCAGACTAGTCAAAAAGCTAATACTCTATTAGAGCTTTATGTGAAGCTTCGTCCCCCATATGGTGAACCTCTTACAGATCCTACTCGCTATAGGCGGTTAGTGGATCAACTTGTGTATCTCCTGCTTAGCTAGTCCAGATATTTCTCATATAGTTAGTACTGTTAGCCAGTTTGTTTTTGTGCCTCAATCAACTCAATATGGTGCCTTACTCTGGATTATCCAATATCTTTAGGGTTCTATTACACTTTCATTATTTATGACTTTTATAATTACTTTATAGCTTAGAACATTTTTTGATGCAAATTGGGCAGGAGACCTGACCACTAGACAATCTACTACGTGATTCTTTTTGTTTCTTGGCGATTCATTGATTTCATGTCGAAGCAAGAAACAAGACGTTATTGCATGTTCTTCTACTGAGGCAGAGTCCAGCGAAATGGTTGCCACCACCAAGAAGATCGTCCATGTACGTAGACAGCTTTCTGATATGGGCATTGCTCCTACAGGACCTATGTTATTTCACTGTGATAACGAAAGTGTTATACATATTGCAAACAATCCAGTTTTTTATGAATGGACAAAGTATATTGAGATTGATCGTCACTTTGTCCATGAGCATTTTTTGGCACACATTATTTATCTACCATACGTGACCTTTGTTGATCAACTGTCAATTTCTTTACGAAGTCACACCCCTCACTGCGATTTCAGTTTTTATTGGGTAAACTCTTGTTGTTTGACCCAACATGAGTTTGAAGTAGGGTGTTAAGATTAAATTAGATCTACTGGATATTAATTAGATTAAGGATTAGATTCCTTCTCATATATGGATGCATATTTCTTCTCTTACTCCTATATGGATGTGGATCGCTTCTCCATCCGTATATATTCATAATTGTATTGACTTTTCATATCATCCAGTAATAAAATTAATAATATTGATTTATTTATATATATATATAACCATATTGTCTTATTATAATTGCAATGTTGTAGCAAGTGTTAAAAGTTATATGTTATATAAAATATATAACATACAATTGATGCCATTTCTTTTCATAGGTTGTTGAATTTTTTTTTGAGAGTATTCTATCCTACAAAGTTTGCAGTAAAAATAAGATATTCGTAATAAAATTAAATTATTCCAGTCGAATCTATAATTTAAAATTTATCATATTTGTATTAAATCTATAATTTTGATTCAATCTTATAAATAACTTAAAAGAGAATAAAACTTATAATATATTATTCTAATTTAAATTGATGTAATCTAAAATTATTTTTATATATTCATCTTACAATAAAAATAGAAAATTAAATATTTGGTAAAGAAAGGGAGAAAAGAGCTTATTTATAGCATTTTTTTGAATTTTAGTTCTATATTTCTGTTTGGCTTAACCGTTCCATTTCCTTGGGTTTCCAAGAGGTGGCAAATCTTAATATTCTTTGGGAATTTTTATTTGTTGTGTTATGTAATCAAATTAAGAATTAAATTTCTGATTACAGTCTAATCTATAATTTAAAATATTATCATATTCAAAATTAGTATTGTAAAGTAATTAAATCAATAATTTGAATTCAATCTAATCTATAATTTAAAAGAGAATAATATTATAATATATTCTAATTTAAATTGATGTAATCTAAAATATTTTTATATATTCATCCTATAATTAAAAATAGAAAAATAAATATTAGGTACGAATGGATGAAAGAATATAAAAAGAAGCTTATTTATAATATTTTTCAATTTATTATTTTTATGTTTTTGTTTGGTTCAAAGTTGCATTTTCTCCAAATTCCAATAGGAGACAAATCTTCATATTGTTTGGAAATTTTTATTTTGATGTATTTTGTAATCAAATTAATAACTAAAATTTTGAATTCAATATTATCTATACTATTATGTATCAAATTAATAACTACAATTTTGAATTCAATATTATCTATACTATTATGTAATCAAATTAAGAATTAAAATTTTTATTCATGTCAAATCTATAATATCATATTCAGAATATTAGTACCATAAAGTAACTAAATCTATAAATTGAATTCAATGTTATCTACAATTTAATTTTATTACACCTTTCTAGATCTGGCACCAAAAGTATTGCAAGTATTCCAAACCAAAATAAAATGAAATACTATAAAAAGTCCATTTTTGTTCACCCACCAAAACTAGGTGGGATGTTCGCTCCCCACTAAAAAATAGACACGTGACAAATTAAAGGTCAAAACCACTTTAGTGCGTGAGCAAAACCACTTACAAAGTGGTCTGTGTGGGATTGAAAAATCGTATTTCCATTGTTTTAGTTGGGGGGTGAACATCCCACCTAGTGAACTCAACACTATAAAATCAATTAGTAAAGAAAACACACCAACTACCTCACTTTCATATGATCCTTCTAAAACTTACCAATCATCCACTTTCAATTGTTCTAATATAAGCAAATTAGATGCATGTTCACTGACTAAGAAATTTTTCTTTGATGTTCTTTGACATTCAAGGACTAAAAAAAATAAAGTCCTATGTATTGGCCTATTGCCTAATAGTCACACCTGATTTTGATAATCTACGACGACTTAAGTCGATACGCAAAATATATGAAACTGCTAATGTTTCAGGTCATCGAAATCAATATCAAAAGAACGTATTGCATCTTCAACAAGCATTCAAGTCATCATCCAAAAGCAAATTGGTTCAGAATCCAGATCGAATCATTTTTATATTTCTTTTGTGTTTTTACCTTTGTCGAGTCTAGGATATAAAAATATAAAATCGATCGGATATTACTGACTTAGGTTAACTCCATTCCACCTTTCCAAAAAGCCTACATATATCTTAAAACTCTACATATCCAAACAACCCATAAATACCTATGAAATTTGGTTATACAAATTAAGTTATGAAGTGACAAAACTTTGGCAGAACTCTGACCGAGTTCGGTCCGAGTTTTGACCGAATTCGGTCAGATCAAATTTGAAATTTAGTTGCCTCCAAATTTGCATCCAATGTTCGTTTGTGAGATCTTAGCAACCGAACTCTGTCTGAACCCTTTCCGAGTTCGGTCAGGAAAAATACCTAAAATAGAGAAGATTTTCACATTTCTAATCACTCATTCACTTATCTCTCTATCCATTCCTAAAGTGTTTTCCAGTGATCTAAAGCTTTCATATTCACCTATACTTCTCTTAGCGAAAGCTAGTAACATCGTGTTCGATTTAGAGTCTTTGGTTTATAGAGTTGTAAAGAGGTTGCAATTCAGAAAACATCTCAGTTTTCGGAGTCAGTCGTGCGCTCGTCACTAAGCATGGTGTTGTGAAGTCGGTTGAGCACTTGTCGTCAAGCACGATATTGTAAAGAGATGTCAAGCTCTCATTTAGCTTACAAATAGTAGATTAGTAGCGGGCAAGAGTACTCGCGACGGGATTTGTCCTCTCAGAGGAAAACCAGTATATATCGCGGTATTCACTGAGTTTGATCTTCTATCTCTTACTGCAATTTAAATAAATGTCTTTTTATTCCTGCCATAGTTCATAACTGTTAAATTTTTAATTAGTAATTATTTTTGCTGAACTCACACACACTCTATTCACTCCCTCTAGAGGTGCTCTACGATCCTACAATTGGTATCAGAGCAGGTTATATTCTAATATAACAACCCTAGAGAGTATATGGCAACCGTAAAATCAATATTCAATGGTGAAGGACGATCCACAAATAGACCCCTACTATTTGATGGAACAAACTACACATATTGGAAAACGAGAATGACTTTCTTTCTAAATTCTCTTGACTTTGATCTTTGGTCTATAGTTGTTGACGGTTATAAGAAAACCGACACCTATAGTGATTGAGGGCGTACTTGTAGACAAGCCACATGACAAATATACAGACAAAAAAAAGTCAAAGGCTAGTCTAGATACAACGTGCCATCAATGTACTATTCTGTGCAATTGACAAGACGGAGCTTAAACGTGTATCTACCTGTACTACGTCTTATGGATATTTGGAGACTTCTTGAGGTAACTCATGAAGGTACTTCCCAAGTGAAGGAATCCAAGATCAGTAGACTAATACAGGAATATGAATCATTCAAGATGAAACCCGGTGAGTTAATTACACAGATGTTTACTTGTTTTCTAGATATTACTAATCACTTGCAATCCCTTGCTAAAGATTACAGTAATCATGAAAAAATCAAGAAAGTGCTACGGGCTCTAACCAAAAATTAAAATCCAAAGGCTACTGCAATCCTTAAAGGAATCAATCTCACCACCATGACTCTAGAGACACTCATGGGCAAGCTGATTGCCCACGAGCTGGATGTAATACCCCAGTCCCAAAATACTTAGGACCAAGTACGTAGACATGCCAGCTGCATATATACGATGAATACTCTAATATATGGCATTCTTATATATATACATAAGCTGTAATAATATAATCGTAGGCCAGAAAATTAATAAAACTATATCTCATCCACAGCAGATACATAAGATATAAGAAGTCCAAATAGAATAAATGAGTGGCTCAAAAGATAGCCGGGTGGACATGCCCACGCCAAACAGCTATGAAAATAATCTCAAATACAGTAGATTGCCCACTATGAGTCTCAAAGAACAACATGAATCTAGATATCAGCGGGAGACGCCTCGTCATCAAGGTATGAAGGATCCAGTGCCGAGCCATACTCATACTGGAAATCGTCTATACCTGGAGAGATCACCAGGTCCTCAGAGGGACGTAACAAGATACAGAAAGAACATGCCATATGAACTGGATATAAATACACCATAAAATAAAGATAAAGTAAAGTGTCCAAACCATAACACGGCTCAATATCCCATCATCGAAACAGTAGGCTACCCCTACAACCAAACAAGGACAAGGGGTAACATACTATTCCGTGATGTGATATTTTTTATACCATGATTGGAACATAAAATTTTGCTAAGGTCTCCTAACCTTTCTAGTAGGCAAATTAGAAGACATCTCGATGTATGGACAGGTGAAGGCTGACTCCCCCAGGATAAGATAACAACTCACAATATACACACGTCAAGTACCAATACTATCAGCCGGCATAACTCGAGGCTAGCGGCCCACGTGACCCATCAGTCCACATAGCTCGAGGCTAGTGACCCTCGCATCTCGACTACCATAGTACGTAGTTACTACAGATTTTGGGTTTTGGGGTTGTCCATACATTTAACTTTCTTCTTCCTTCCAAGGTCACTAACAGAAGGTAGTTCGCAAAGACTAGGTCCATATGCATACAAAAGGCAAGAAGGAAAAATTACTGAAAGCAAAATAAAGTGAACTAAAAATAACAAGTAATGGATCCAACTGAGAACAGATAATAAATATGCAGTAAATTAATAAATAAAGATGTATGTAATTATAAACAGTAAATAAGGCAAGGTATCTTGCCTGAGGGAGATGCGAGAAGCAGCAAAATCCAACAATCAGAATCGTCAGCATGAAAGTCAAAATCCACAAGGAGCTCCGATGCTGAAACAAACATCACGAACGTGTTTGTTATAAAAGATATGTCTAGGAAATGCCTGTCCAAAAGTCCAATTCTGGAACAGGGGCAAAATCGTAATTTCGAATCAAAATGATGTACGTCGTTGGACCCATTTTGCACCGAAATGCGTGCCCGTACCTACTATCTCTAAAGTCATCAAACTACATGTCTACGGGTCCTTCTTGAGGAGACGAACCCAACCGTATGTCCAGAGTTGGATTCCGGCAGGCCGTGCACAAATTCGCCCGTTGGAGCGGATCGCGGGCCCGCCAAATAGGCGTTTCATTCGACCTTCTCAAAATTAGACCAAACTTGGTACACAGGATCAAAATTTTGATACGGTCCTGTTGGCGCAAGTCTTGTCTCGATACTACAAATGTACACGAAGTTATGGCCAAGTTTGCAAAAGGTCGATATGGGGGTATCTCGACGGATACGCACTGATTTCGTCGCGCACACGCAACGAAATCGAGTTTCGTCAGTTCCCACATGTCGACAACATCCATACGCGCCTTTTGATGCATATATTACGTGACCACGGTGTCTGGTTTGTCGGGGCGCACACCGTATCGGAGATTTTCTAAAAATTCTAATTGTTTGAAAATAGTTTTTGTCGATATTAGGAAACCAATTTCTCGACTCACAGTCGTCGACATCGTCTTCTGTAAAAGGGTTTTGCAGCCC